>JABFPN010001992.1:0-24784 GCA_022817305.1 Leptoteleia sp. ZL-2020 | reverse complement strand
ATTTACATATTATTGGGCGCTGCTTTCTATGTTCAGTGAATGTTTAACTAAGTTACTTTTGCGTGATTTTGACCTTCTATGAATGTTGCGGATTAACGTTCACTGAACCTAAGTGTGTTCTTGGGGAAATTACTACCAATTTCAATGTTTATTTCTAAGTACACTTGCACTCTACGATTCACTTGAGTTGGGTGTACTTTGAACATTTATTTCATTAAATAAGCTTTAAATTATTTTATTTTATTAAATAAGTGTATCATATACACTCTATATAGGGTACTTCGGGAACGTCTATTTTTTAAAGAGTTTTTATAGGAATATTTTAGTTGCCAAAAGTAATTAATAGTGAAAATACACCATATGTTAATATTGATTACTATTGGGAACTAAAATATTCCTATAAAAACGCTATTGCAGCGCAAAATTTGGAGTGGCATTACGTTCTCGCTTAAATCTCTTTCCATTCAAATCTCATTTCAATTTCGCTTCCATCTTATTTCAGTCTCGTTTAAGTTCGTTTCATTTGATTTAAACTTCGTTTCGATGTTTTGATTCACTCTCGCAAACGCAGTTTTACGGTGTTCTCACTCAAATAAAACTGAAACGAAATAGAAATGAGATGGAACGAAAATTAAATGAGATTGAAATTAGATAGAAGCGAAATTAAAATGAGATTTGAATGGAACGAGATTTAAGCGAGAGCGTAATGCCACTCCTGCAGTGCAATAGACGTTCCGGAAGCACATTATTTAAATCGACTCCCTTTAGGTTCCAGATATATGGAATTTGAGGAAACCGACCAACGAAACGCGCTAGCGGTGTTGGAAAACGCCTTATGGGCAACATGAAAACGCTTATATCGCTGTTCTGATTTGGCAACCGACATCTCCGACGAGTCTAAACTGCGCGCGCAGGTTTACAATTTTTAGTCTGCTTACTTAACATTACTTGAGGCGAATCCTATTATATATAAATATATATTTACTTTTGAAATAAAATAAAAAATTAAATAACAAACAAAATGTCAGAGGAAATAGGACCAGACGGACAAAAATTTACTGGATTATCGAAATATTTTAATAGCTACACTAATAGAGGACGAATGAATGTAAGCAGAGTCTAACCTCACTTTCTGCAGTAATTTAAACCGTATAATTCGTAACGATGTTTTGTTAATTAAAGTATTATTATAGTTAAGTAAGATAGCAAAAATTTTCAGGTCACAATAGCAACCTATTCGGCCGTCGCTATTTTTGGAGTATATCTATGGTTAAAACCCAAAAAACCAGCAAACATTCAAGAGTAGAATTGTCGAATTTAGGTGACATAGTAAATTCGAGCAAAAATCATGTAAACTTATGTAATTACAGGGAACTGTATTTAATCATGTTATCGATAATCCAATAAATATGTGTAAATTTTATACAAATTACAAATATTTTATTTCACACATTAAGTTACGTAAGTAGCAAAGTCAATTCCTACTGTCAAGGCCTGCAACAATTTTGACAATCAATTTCAATTTTATTTTATGATTTAAATTTGATTATTTTAAACTTAATTTTAACTCATTTTCTACCAAAGTAAATTAATTTCAATTATTCATTTTAATTTGATGAACATAAATTAATTGACAATCATGACAACAATCAAGCATTAAAGAAATAAATTAAGGTTCTTAAGAATTTAGATAAATTTATTTTATTTTATCATTTAATAGAAAGAATCAAATGCTGTAAGATGTATTAAAAATGTTTAACCATTTTATAATAAAACCTTTAAAGAATTATTTAATTAACCAGTGGTGGAAATACATTTTCATAAATGTTTTAGGAACGTTTGACATTTATATAGTATTATATAGTTAAAAAAATTTTGAGTTATATTAAGATTGTAATATTTCCAAGAATATTTTTGCATTGTAATAAATTTAAATTAAAATTTCTATTACACTTTTATGATGGTGAAGGGAGAAAAGTAATTTTACTTAATAATCAACAAAATTGAACTAAAATTTGACATAATATAATGTAAAAATGAGAAAATCGTTTAATATACTTTATTTGTCAAATTGTAATTTTAATTTTGTAAATTTAATAAATATGTCATGGAACAAAAAGAGAGGTGACAGCAGACACATATCTAAAAGGATAATTAATAAAAGATAATGTTGGAATTTGGAAAATAAAGTATATCAGACGATTCTCTTAATTTTACATTACATTCTATTTTTTTTTGGTGCAATTTTGCTTACTATTAAACTCTGGGTTATTGACATGTACCAAAGCAGAATCACCTTAACTCCCTTCTGGAAATGAACGATGAAAAATGCTGAAAAGTCCCAATTTTATCAGGTTTTCAGTGTTTTTCAACTTTTTTCAACAAATCATTTCCACTACGGCTCTCTTTAAAGTAAAAATTAAGAATAATGTTAAAGTAATTAAAAATATATAATGTAATTTTTAAATTTAAAGAAAATTCAACTTTTTAATACTTATAAAGGAATGGAGGGAAAAAATGAAACTCATATCTTAGAATTTTTTTATTGTAAAAACATTTTTGAAATGAAACACAGCTGAATCAATTGTAGCATACATTTTCATTGTTTTCATTAATAAAAATGTATTTGTTAAATAAAATAATAAAATAATCTTACAAACAGAGTGAAATAGTGATTTATATATATATGTTTATATACACAAGTTGAAATATTAGCATTACTAGTCATAATCATATCCACTATATTTTTTGCATTTTTGTAGTGAAATTTACACTTATACATTAGACACATATTTACAAAAATCTTTTATGTATTTTTCCAATGCGACCTTTTTTCTTCTTTTAAGACAATTTTTTTCTTTCTTTTTCAATTTTTGTTTCTTGTAACAATAATTGATAACTGATTGTTTCAGTTTGTAAGCACCATTGTTGAACGCAAAGCATTCTTTAATTGTTACATAAGCAGCATTATATACAAATATATTTATTTACTTGTTTATAGAAATTACTTTACTAAAGTGGTTCATCAAATTTGAACAATATAATTTAATTTTTAAATATATTTTGATTATTAATTTTAAGGCTTAGTTAACTACTCAAAATTATTTACATATACAATGTTGAATTTTTGTTTGACAATAATAGTCTAATACATATTAAGGGACGATCTATTAATATTATATATTAATAAAAAAATACTTAAAAATTAATATGATTTAATATTGCATTAAAGTTAAACAAATTTTTAATACACCAAGTGAAAAATCTAAATACATTTCGAGTAATTACATATTTAACAAGACACCTTAAATATAAGTTTGACATTTATTTTGATTCTAATAAAGAAAACACTTGTGTTTTAATTTAGTAAAATTTGCTTAAGTGGTATATTGAGAAAATTGGTTCTCACATTAATAATAGTTGTAATGTTAAAATATTATAAATTGTATTCCAGAACATAATTGTATATAACAAATTATAAACAACTTTCTATACAATATTTTTTTAAAAATTAAAAATTTTCCGATATAATTAATTTTTATTTTTCATGCAAAATTTATTGTATTCAATGTTTAAATTTTAAAATATTTTATTAAATAATAATGTTTATACTTTAAGAAACTTAATTATTGTGTATTTTAGATATAAAAATGAAATCTTTTTTGTTTAACGAGTCAATTTCCTCAGTTAGCGAACTTATAAAATAGATTATAATATAATCAATATTAAATAATATTGATTACAAGAAAAAATTGTACATATTTATATTTTAAGTAAAATGTAAACTTGGCCTTAAACTTTATTTTATTATTATTATTATTTTTATTTATTCTTACATTCAAATATATACATATAAGTGTATTTGATAGCGTTTCTTTTTCCCATTTTTTGTCATTTAATCGTTAAAATTCACGAAGCTTAATGAGTCACTTTCAAAATCTTAAATTACAGATTTATTATGTGCTGAGTTAAGATACTGCTTAATTAATTCAGTGTGCAGCTTTAACTTACAAAAATATCTAATTAATTTAATCGGATCAGCATAATGGGAACATTTTGCAGATCAAACTTTAATCTGAAAACATAGTTTGAAAAGTAAATTTGATATGGTCGACATTTTGTGAGGTGGCAAAGCATTTAGTTTCCATTACTTGTGAATACTCACTTTTTTCAATTAAACTTTAAAGACTAATATATCACAGTATAATTGTACCTAGATTATGTAATAATATATTAATAAATTGAGAATTAATAATCTTTGTGAAAAGGAATATTGCATTGATTTGCTATTAGATCAATGTGTAAATTCTTATAGAATAAATGTTCATACACTGAGAGAAATATTATGGAAAAATTCTAACAATTTCTAGTAAATGAACCACATTGAGAAGATTTTCATTGTTTTTCAAAGTTTAGATTAATTTTTACCATAGTTATAATATAGAACAATTTAAAAGTGAACAATTTGTTCATTTTCATTTTAACTTGTTCTCTATTATAACAGTGGTAAAAATGTATTTAAACTTTAATAAAATGAAAATCTGTTCAATATGGTTCAGTTACTAGAGATTATGGGAATTTTTCCATAATATTTCTCTCAGTGTAAGCATACGAATTCTTGTACCCGTCATAAATTTCTATCAGTGCAACATAATAATATTTTTTATATTAAAATATTTTATATTTTATATAATCTTGTAAAGCTATGGCCATTATTACCATTCTGAATATAAAATTTTACTGTATCATACATAAAAATGTACTGCAATGGTATGGTAAAATAGCAGATACTGTAGACAATACCCCTCCAACGCCAGAAGGTATGGTAATTTTAATTACAACTTTTTTCTCAGTGTATGTACTTAGGATATTCTACGAACAGTATGTGCTAACAGGGATTGTTTTGTGTCCATTAAAATGGCTGAAATGAAAGTTGTAAAGTTCTCCGATTTATAATTTATATTTTTATAATATTACAGTGCAATGCGTTCAGTTGTCGTGAACTTTTAAGATTCAGCAGCAATAGTGTTTAATTTCAGGATATTCATACACGTATTCACACATACACACTTATGTACAACGAATAATACTTAGAATGTACAACTAAGAGAGTCAATTCATTGAATTTCATTCGAATAAAATCTCATCGCTCGTGCGTCGGTCCGCGTGGCCTACTTATATTGATATTGTTCCTTTTTTAACGAAACCTCTCCATTTTGGCGGTTTTATCGCCGCAGTAATCTCGCATATTTACAATAATTTACACGTACTCTTTAATTTTCGCCGACACCCGTAAAAGAAGGCCACGCGGCCATTCAATCCCTTTAATTAATGGCAAATAAGTTTTGCGACGCTGTTCACTTATGCGCCGCGCAAATTACTGGACTCGCGAAGCTCCATGACAAAGTAAGCGCGGGCCACGGCGTTTCGGCAAAACTGAGCGAAACCAAAACGAAATGAATTGAATTTTTCTCGCCAAGAACAAAATAGTCGGCCGTAAAATTTACGATGTCGACCGTAAAATAGATACGAAGGCTACGGGGGCCGGCTTGTAATATAATATCGTCTTGTGGGCTACATTTTGAAACTCGGTACTTGCAGCTTGAGCGCTCTTTTCATACTTTATTTTCTATTACGCCGAAGACTGGTACGACGGAATATTAATCATTTTAATATTTGGATACTCGGAGACAAATTTGGCATCATTTAGTGTAGCGATTTTCGTGAAATTGCGAAGCATTGATCTTGAATTAAAATGTGATGTACATTGGAAATTTATGGCGTCCATTGGCGATAAATTATTATTGTAATGCATTGTGTCATCGCATATTGAGAGAAAGACACGTCAACGTTTGCTTTGGATGAATAAAAGCCGTAAAACATTGTCATACATCATAATTAGCGAAACAAAAAGTTTACCTACACTGAAAAAAATAAAATAATAAAAGTTACTATACTTTCTGGCATTCTGAGACTCTATGTGTTAATGTTAAGAACATTACCTGACAGTTCATAAATTGTCCAGGATTACTATACAATTTTTCACGGTGTAACTTTTGTAGGAAATTTTATAGGAATAAAGCATATTTACACGGAGAGAAAAGAATATTAATAATTAGAAACCAGGGATTACAAATAAACTGAATTCTAATTTCTGTCAAACTTTTTATTCTATGTTTTATCCGTTAGATGTCGCTATTTACCAGTGTCTATATATAGACATAATAAATAAAAATTTATTGAGCAGATTGTTAAATTATATGAAACTGCATAGAAAAACCAAGTAAATTAATATACAGTTTTAATTATTTAATAGCATGTAAGACAATGCTATGGTATATATTTTGTATTGACAGAAAAATGAATGAGTTAATTTTTCCATAACAAGATTGAGTGGAACCCCAGAAGACAATTTATGAACGTACTTATGATAAAATATGAGAGAAATACCGGAAAAAAACGTATTTATTCTTATAAATTTATTGGCATTCCTACAAATTTATTGGAATAATAAAACACTTCTTTCATCTGTTATAATAAGTATATTAATAAATTGTCTTCCTGGGGGATTCCGCTTCTACTTGTTATGTAAAAATTAACTCATTCATTCTTTTTGCATGCACATTAAATTAACATTCTTATAATATTCTTTTTTTGACACGTATACTAATTTTCGAACGGAAAGTGGGCTTCGTTTGAAGTAATACTCGGAGACACGCTTTGATGTGATTATAACGCTGAAACTTGTGTTACAAACTTTGTAACCACTTATCTTGGGAGTCGGCTTCTTACTCGCCGAAAGAAATCGGTTAATCATAATTAAGATGTGCAATGACATCGGAGGATTTATTTGCTGGCAATTTGATTGATTAATCGGCTAGTTCCCGGGGACAAAGAATAACGCTATGGAATTTATAGGCAAATTGAATTTCAATCTCCAAAGCGACTTAATAAGTGATAATATTAAATGTCGCGGCAATTTTCACGCTTCAATTAAACCAAGACCGTCAACGAAGATTAATGAAAATCGAATTACATTCCATTGAAATACAACCATTGACGTGCAATTGTGCGAGCGGAAAAAAATGGAACAGCGAAGTCTCGCTTATTTTAACGCGGATGGGATTTGCCCCTTAATCTATAAACATTACAGTTTGTGAAGTTTACAAGTTACAAGATCAGCTCGCAACGACACTGTAATTAGATTGAACGGAGTTGGTTAGACCAAATTGGATGAAAATCTTAAGATTATTTCCAACTTCGTCTATACCCGGTGCTGAAATCGCATCATCTTTTATTACTAAAAGCGATATTTTTTAATCAAACACCGAGAGAAGTAATTGGGAATTTTTTTTCTCCGCTTTTATTTGTTTATTGTACTCTGATGTGCGATAAATTTTTATTACTCTTTTTTTATTGGCAAAATTTATTGTTCGAAGTAAAATTTTCCAGGTTTCCACGCGAAAATTTTTTCACCGATTTTTCTCTCTCGCAGTGAATTTAAAGTTAATGCCAGCTCATTTATCTATCGAATTATTGGGATTTTCATGATAAACGTATCAGTAATTCTCGTCACCTAATAACAAAGATGTTAATTGAAAACTATTAGAAATGAATCTATCATAATTCCGAAGTTATTTTCGGGTTCTTCACTTTATTATTCATATTAAAGTTAAGAGTTTTGTACAGGAAATTTCTTCACATTTCGTGGATATATTACCATTATCATCATTATTATTATTTTCTTCCTTGATGGATAATTTTTTCTTTTTTTTTTTCTTTAAATAGTAGACTTTCCAAATGAAATCGTGATTTTGCAAAATTGGTTAAGCATATTTGCGATATTAGATAGGTGACTGATTGTATGTACACGTGGATTTGATCGGATACACGATAACATGGAACGTGAACCACTTTAAATGTCATTCGATGGAATTTGTTAGGTATATAACCTTTGTAATAATACAACCCTGGTTATTTGCTTCTGTTATAAATCGCAAAAGAGATTAACGACATTATTAGGTCATTTGTCCAAATCCATCGACTGTATTAAAATCAAAAGGTTGAACATAATTGGACCTCGAATGTTTTCCTTTTATTTTCTCTTTCTCTCTCTCTTTCGTTCGCTTCAATAACGCAAAACCGTTTAAAATCTTGATTTAATTTTTAGGCTTTGTTTCCGAACAATTCGATCTGCACTGTGAAATTTCCTTCGTCCCATAAAACACTAGAAATTGAATGAAATTCATGAAAGTTACAAAAATGTATAAAACAAAGTTGACAAACTAAAAGTTATATTCGTACTTTCAGGTATAAAAATTCTATACAGACTCAATATAAATACATTTGGACCGTGGATGCAATTCGTATTACGCAATCATCGCGCAACATTGTTTATGGATTTGACACAATTTTACACTATCCACTAATTACATAACAATATACGGTATTTCGTTACGTCGATAGTTATTGTATACCTTGCGGAAAATATTTGGCGCTTGCGAGAAATGGCTCCTGATTTGTTGCAGGTTCTTCATGGGATCGATCGTTCTTCCGCGTATCGTCAGTACGAGTGGCAATAATCAAGTTAAAACTAATCTAGGGATGATCATTGCGATATAAAATAAACTTGAAGATCAAAATAACAATGCATCAATTGCTGTATTTAAGTAATTTTGTAAATTAAGAACTGAATTGTTGGGACGGTATACTAATATTAGTCACAGCAAAATTTACTACTGGTGCATATACTATTTTTTGTAACAAGTGTAAGGAGAGTGCCCTGTTTAACCAGCAAGTTTCCGTCTTCTAAACAGGACGGAAACAGGGCAGTTTCCGTGCACTTGTTACAAAAAATATTATATTGCGCACCAAGGACGGAATGACAATTAGACTTATGTAAATTTAGCTGTCTTTGTCTCACGCGGCCAACTTCAGACATGCTTAAAATCGCTGTCGCTCGTCCTCGGTGCCTAATATACTATTTCATAACGCTTCTTTTCGAATGCTTAGTTTTAAGATCACTCGTACTGTACGATCGGAAGAAGTTACGACGAAGCAAAAAGAGAAGTCCTCATTATTCCTGCGCAACTGTAACCACCAAAAAATTGTCTGGACAAATATATACAGCTGTTCTGTCCAGTTGCGACAATTTTGCTTATAAAACGAAACACTCGGCAAATTGCAAATTTGCAGGCTAAATTGCGACGACAAGTCTCTGGAGCTGGGTGTCGAACTAACTCTTCCGAGTTAGACACTTAATTTTCACCGCAAGGCACTTTCCATCGTGTCGGAGTTGTGCCAACCGTTGAGCGCGCCGTAGGAGCGAAATTCGTGGAGGCTCGACGGACTGCTGCCCGGGTTGGACCTGGGGTAATAGACACAGGTGACCGGACTGCACGACTTGTTGGCGCATCTGGAATTGTGCCGGACGCTTTGCTGGCCGTTATTGTTGGTCCGCGGGTTGGTCATTGTGTTGCACCTGTTCATGTGGTGGGTATTATTCCGCTTGATCGAGTGCCTCAGCTCGATCACGTTGGTCACCACGGATTCGTCGTTGGTTTGGAATTCCGGACTGTCCCGACCGGGACCGAGGAATCTGGAGCTGCAGAAGAGCTTCAGGAAGAGGCGCTTGAATTTACGCCCGAATATCACGTAGATGATAAAGTTGATGCTGCTGTTGATGGTCACCAGTAGGTTGCCCACTTGGATCATCCAGGCCGGTGGATTCGAGTACAGGGTTTCGTACATGTTGCTCACCAGGGGCAGGATATTGCAGATTATGAACACAATCACCACGCATATCAGCATCATTGCCAGACCGATTTCACGTCGCTGGTGCCGGGATAGCTCTTGCAATTCTCTGTTGGCTTTCCTTACCTATGAAAAAAAGAGAAAGACGTTTGAATGGTTCCTTGTATATATTTATTATTATTATCTGTACATGGGTAGTTACCGATATAAATCTACATTAAAATGTCGTATTTTGGTCATTTCGAAGATGGTTCTGGGAAATGTTTGATTTGCTGATGAAATGCTTTTGAAAAGAGAATTTAACAAAAGAGGCGTTTTCCTCACCATAAATTTTTATGTACGCGTTTTCTTAACCATTTTTGAAAAATATATCAGACATATTTCGCTTGGTACGGAATTGTTACATTCTTGAAATTACAGAACGTTTCATAAGATTTTTCACCGTGGTGTGCAGGTGGAAGAATCAAATATTTGTATAGATATTGTTTTGTCCAAAGTAATGTTTAGACATTGCTGGAAGTTTATTTTTCTTGAGCTAGACATGAAATTCCACATTTATAGTTGCGAATACATATATAATTTTAGGTTTAATAGTTTTATTAATTTTATTATTTTTTTTTTTATTACTTTTATTAAGTTATTATAATAATATAAGATTTAACTAATAATAATATGTAATAGCTACTGAAATGTGTTCATTTCTTGTGAACGAGCTTCTGTAACGATTCAAAGAAAATAAAAAAATCGTGATTTTTGCGTAGAATTATCTATATTCTTAAGAGCCTCCTTTTTAAAAGAAGTTCTGATTTTAATCATTAAAATTTATCTTGATAAGGTTTCCTAATTAGTACTTGACCTAACTTTCGAGAGCAAATAAATTGATTCAAATTTAAACTGAAATTGTTTGAATGTCATTTAAAATATAATTAAAAATGTTATAATTTTGTGATTCTTCATAAGAAACTAATAAGGTTTGAATTACATTTTATGTAAATTTTTAATATAAAATGAAACATTGTATTTAATAAAAATATATTCTTATTAAAGTCTTGTCGGAGCACTGATTAATTGTCATTTAAATAACTATTAGATATTAGGATATCTTATTGAGTTATATCAAAATACTTTCTTATACTAAACGTAAATATTTACCGTTTAAAGGTCTATTTAAAAATAAGTTGTATTACAAGTGGCTATGTATAAAATTTATTATATGAATGTGAATTGGAAAAGTGCAAAGTTACAGTTTAAAAGAATACACTTGGTAATTTATTCTTGAATGCAGTTTTAAAAATAGTCTTACGCAGTTTAAGTCTGTCTAATAATACCTCTTCGTGTTAAAACAAACTTGTTTGAATTTGAAATTAGGATTGAATAGATATGTTTAGGTGAAAACAGATCTGATAAGCTCTGAATTTTGAGCTCGGCGGCTTTTAATAAATATGAACAGATAAATGTACAGTTTGAGGAATGAAGATTTAGAGATTTATTATAAATACACTTTCAAAGTTAATTTTTAAACAAAATATATGTATTAAATTGACGAATAAAATATTTTCTTTTGTCATTAAACAAATTTACACTTTCAGATAATGTAAATAATTATTAATGAATTTGTTATAATATTTGTAAAACTAAATTATTAAGTAATATGTCTTTTAGTTTATAATGATTATACTTTGTATTTTTATAACAATATGAATAAACGAAGAACTGTAAATTAATTGGTAATTTTTGAAATTGGGGAAATTGTCACGGATCAATTTAAAATTGTAAACACTTTTGAGGAATACAAATACACTGAAATATTATCTTTTGTCTTTATTTTAATTTTGCATGATGTAACTGCTCGTTGAAAACTAGAGTACGAATATGATACATTTTACTCGACGCCAATTGTCGGAACAAGCGGGATGTACAGATTACAAGAACCGATCCATTAAATGTTTCAAGAAAAAGCTCTGTAATGCTTCTAACAATGGCATCGAAGAATGTGACTTCTTTCTTATATAACGTAATTCCTTATATAACGTCACTTTAAAGCTATCTTAATTGTTATAATTGAATGTAAGTAATTGTAAATTAAGTAATATCTAATGCGAATGAAGATTATGCAATATTTTTTTTATTAATTGATTTTTACTTTAATTAAATAGCACGATTAAAATATTAAAAATACTTTATCTGTAATTTACAAATAATATCCACTTGTTATATATAAAAATATAAAGGTACATTTCAGACGATTTTTATTATTAGGTTTGCTCACACTGAATTTTATTTTAAAAAAGTTATTTAGCTATACATTTATTGATATAGTCTCGTAATATTTTTCACTATAATGTGTAGAATAATTATCGAGTGATATACTTGTTATTCAGACTTTAACATCATTGAAAGGAGCATTCAAACAGTTTTATCGATATGGCTTTAAACCGTCTCATTTACTGGAAATTTAATAATCACATTTGGCGCTGCAAAAAGTATTTCACTTCATGGAAAACCTGCGAAATGTTCAATCAAAAAATGTCGAGTATTTTTGGACGACTCGGATACCCTCTCACAATAAATCACGATATGCATCAATGTCGATCGATTATTTTGTGATTTTGTAATCCATTTGAAAATTCGGAATGAAGATAGACACGTTTCAAGATACACCGAAAAGTTACGACATAAGGGTATAGGGGGATCGCGCTCCGTAATTCATTTTTGACGTATCTTTACGTATCTTTAGATCAGGATTGTCTTTTCCTCGTCCATTAAAAATTATGGAACGAGGAATTACCGTGGAGTTAAAAATAAGTTTCACGGCGCCTTGGCTTCCCGAAAAAATCTTCCGTTTACTTTTGATTGAACCATCAAAAGTTCGGGGATTTATTTAAGAAATTATTGCCAAAGTTGCGTCGACGTAAAAAGGCGTATAAATTAATTGCTTATAAAACGACAATAATTTTTACTTTGATCCTCGCAAATAACTTTTTTCCGTTTGTTAAATTTCACAACTTCGATAGTTATTAATACAGGGAGTGGAAATAAATAAGAAATTACCATCTTAAATTAGTAGGAAGCTTATTTGTTGTAATATGTTTTTGTAACTGACACTTCGAAAATAGAAATATATAACGATAAAACGTGTTGTATCAATATCAATACTTTATTGACGTTTTGATTATTTGTTTTGTTCTTTTGATAAATTTTGACTAAATTATATATCATTATATATTTTTAATTTCGAAGTGTCTGTTACAAATAATCGGTGAGAAACATATATTATAACTCAACATATAGTTAGCTTCAAAAATACTTGTACCTATAATAAAATGCTTGTTTTGACAGTTTGTAGGTTCTAATTAATTTATGTCATCTTTTAAATATTTACAAGGTATATATTTTTTCCCGTGTAGTAGTTCAGTGGTTTTCAATACAATTCCTTTTTTTCCAGTGTACAATTTGCAATGCCGAGTGTATCGGTACTTTGTAAACATTTCAATGGATAACTTGTAAATAACATTGGAAAAGCAATCAAGGTTATGGAAATACTTTTGTTAATGTTCTGAAGCGAATTTCGCTTGAATTTATAACCTTCCAAATGCTCGAAATTCGTTTAAATAACGTACAAAGTTTGTTTATGAATGAAATTTGAGTGGAGGGGGGCGGGGAACAAGAGAGAAAACAACAACGAAGCGGGGAGATGCGATATTGTTTCCGGTAATACGAGAGTTTGATAAAAAATTGACAATTATAAAACATGCAGAATCCCGGAGCGAGTCGACACACTTTAGACTTTGCGAAGCTATTTAACGAAGTTTCGTGGAAGTTGCTCGAGAAATTCTTTTAACTTTGTTTAAATTGAACGCGCGAAAATTGTCGAAAAAGGAAACTGCGCATTTTCACGGAAACGAATGATTTCGGAAAATTTGTTCGGACGATAATGGAGGCGCGAGCTGAATTATGGCGCGTTTAAGTAACCTGCTTTCGAAAATGATCGCTTCCGGTGCGGCGCTAAATAAATGACGTTATTGGCTTAATAAATGAGTTTAGACGCTGAGTTTGGTAATAATTGAAGGAACACGGAATAACGTGCAATAGCGCTCGTTGTCAATGAATAATGACGGGACGAAAATGCTCTTCGTGCGGGAGACACGTTTCCGGCTGATTGATTGCCCCGCGGCTCTTCCGCAACATTTCCCCAGTTGTTTTTCTTCCTGCGATATGGTCCATTTTCATCCTCCCACCCGGCCAGCCCTCCCCTTTGATAACTCCAGTCGAACTTTCTAAATAACCCATCAATACTCCGTCCTCCATTATAAATTTCCTTCCCCCCACCCTTCGGCCCCTTCCGCGACGTTTATTAGACGTATGCTCCGTTGGAGGAAGAGATAATAATTTTTGACACTTAATGAAAGCTAAGCACAAATAAAGTGCTTGGCGTGGCCGATACAAATGGATGTCAGGGGAGAGCCGGGGGGGAGGGGGCTTGGATACTTTGGTTATTTATTCGTTTGTAGTTTTACGGCGGTGAAACTGGAGCAACAAGCCCTTAATGTCTCCGTAAAAAGTTATACGAGCCGGGTTACATAATTTTACAATGTTGTTTTTACGTCCTAGGGCGATCGAAGTTTTTTTCCCCCCTTGCCGCATCCTTTATACTGCCATGTCATTTATGGCATAATAAATGTCCGATCGTTTTGGTAATAACAAAATTAAGGGCAGCGCCGTATTGAAAAATTTCACGACAAAGCCGTGCCCGATATCCCGAATTAAACATGAAAGCGATCGATAATGGATTTAAGATGATAATGTCGCTAATACGATAATCTGCCTGCGACTTTTTTCGCCGTAAAAAAGTACCGGTCTTATTAGCTTAACCGGGATACGCGCTTTAAGAGATGAGTGCGACGGTGCATTTCTACTCGAAACAATCAAAATGTAATACCGAGAGGAAGAGATAAATCGATCAATTTGTTTAATTGAATTAACTCAGTTTCAGTTGTTATTAATTAGTTAGTTAAAATAGTAATTTGTTATATTTCAATTGAAAATAGATTAATTCATCATTAACAATGTTGTTAATGCAACCTTTAATTTTATTTATAGAGCGACTGGTACTATTAGTGCGAGCATGGAAATCAGTGTAGTAAATTTGGTTGGTGCGGTGGTGCAACCGGTATGATCGGTGCAACCAATGCGGTCAGCATCACTGGTGGGGCGGTGCAACCGGTGCGGTTGATAAAACCAGTGTGGTCGGAGTAACCGATATAGTCGGTATTGTCGATAATGAGTGTTTTCAGTGGGGAAAACCAGTGTAACCAGTCACCAGGATAGATCTCGTCGTAAGTTCTTTTGAGTGAATAATTTCTCTTTCTTTTTGCAAGAACGAGACTTGTGATTTAAAATGTTAGGAACTCTATCCAATTAATATATTAGCATAATAGTTGCATGAAATTTATGTTAAGGAACCATCAATCCATGCTAATTTTACATGAAATTTCTCTCCGTGTACATATTGTACTAAACCGCGCATTTAATACTGTGTTAATTTAATATTTTCATATAAAACTCCCTAAAATTTTAATTCCACCGTCATATTACAATCTTGCTAATTGTGATAAAATAAAATTTTTAACGACTTCAATGTTCCAGTTAAGGTATGTGAAATTAAAAACCGCGAAATGCCCTATTTCCATTAAAATATAAATCCGCTGGGCATGGATATTCTGTAAATTTGCACCGAGAATAGAGTATTATTAAAATTTGATATAATTTGTGTTAACTGAACAGTTATAATATGAAAAGTTTTGACACGTATGGTTTTAAAATTTGATATTAAAATACTGTACCATTGTTATTGCTCAGTTAACGTGGAACGTGTTAATTTTTGCGACCATTTTTTTGTCAATATGGTACATTAATAACCAAGTGATTATACTTACATTCGAAAGCATTAACATTAAATCAAAAGACTCGCGTGCTTTGCAATGAAAACGGCTGAATGAACTCGTGTCATTTTAAATTGAAAAGATCCATTGAAATGAAATTTGCTCAAATGATCACTCAGTGTTAGCCGTCTGGCATTGTTTAACCAGAAAATGAAGTTTAATTCGCGGATCGACGCCGCCTATTGCTTTAATTCGATTTCAGCATGGCTATTGGTTAATTTTAACACACTCGATTTGCCCCGAAGATTATTTGTTCGGTGCATTAAAATATGCGCCCGTGATTTAATATTGATTTAATTTAATTGAACTTCTTAAAAATTAATTAAAACAATATTTTAACATCAATTATCAAAACTTACAAATTATTATAACATCGTATTGTTTTTATTTCTCTATAATATGAATGAAACTGAAAAATGAAATGTGAATATTCATATTTTTAATTGATTTTTTATTAGTTTTAATAGGAAAATTTTCTTTGTACAGTTTTCTTAAAGTAAGTATATTTTTTTCTGAGAGTACATCCAAATGATATCAGATTGGATGAATATATAAAACAAAAACAAAGCTTGTTTTTGTTTTGTATTTTGAAAACGTTTCATTTTGCAATACCATATAATATTATTAGAAAGTACGATGAAAAAATTACGATCTCTTTATTTATTGCTTCAAATTGTATTTCAATTCGCTGAAATTTTAATTTCATCTTCTTAATTAGCATCAGAAGTACCACTTATTGCACAATTAAAAGATAATAGTTCCTCGATTAAAATGGTTTAATGCCCCATAAAACCCCGTTGCGATCGAAATTAACTTTACGATTACAAAACCAAAAAAGGAATCGATGGTGATTTGTTTGCAAGGTCACGAAATTTTGAAAGGGTAAGAGGCTCGAAATCTTAATTGACAAATCGCCTCCGTCGTAATTCGACATTAAATTTTGTCAGTGCACGATGAGGCTGACTTTTACATTCAGAAGTGCTTCGCATTGTTCTTCTTCGTGGCCTGCGGGAACAGTTTCGCTTGCAAAAAAAGGAGAGAGATAAAAGAAAGAAAAAAAATAATGGGAAAAAAGGTTCACTAAATTGTAGATCTCCTTTATGTAGCCACGACCGGTGTCTTTTTATGGCGCCACAAAAATTAAATCGGAACTGCAAAAAAAAAAAGAAAAAAAAATGAAGGGTACCCTCCTGTGGGGAGGAAGGAGCAGCCGACCTCGTTGTAAAGGGAGGAACTCGGAGGGGTTGGAGAGAAAAAGAAGAAAGTGAATGTAAGTTGTGATTATGATAAGTAACTCTCGGACTTTTGCCGTTTGCGGTGACCCTCGTTATCACGTGATGCTTTCTTCGCTCCGCGGGGTCACGTATTTCCGTTACTCCTTTCCTTAGGGTTGGCCGTTGCCTTTAAAATAACACGAAGTTCGTCCAAGCCAATGGGGTCCGTCCGATATCCCCTCGAGCCATTTTCTATTTTTTTATTTTATCTGCGATGAGGGAGCCGAGTTATGTTTTGCAAAGTATTGAAACGTACGCCAACTTTCATTTCTCCCTCGGAACTACAATGCTTTTCTTTTGTCTTAAATCCCCCCTCCCCCTCCGCCACAATCTACTTCGTCTCTTTATTCTCCTCCTTTTCGTTTCATAAAAAGTTTCGCGGAGAGCTCTCCGATTTATGCAGTTACTCACAGTATAATGCACCCTCGATATTTGGTCAATATTTGTGAAATTGTTTTGCCGATAGTTTTTCAAAGACGGCAATGATTGATGAGGACTGTGTAATTTAGATTATAATGGATTAAATGTTTATGTTAATAGAGTTGCAAAAAGACGGCAAATTAATCATTCGAGTTGCTGCAAAAAATATGAGTGATTTTAAGAGAAAAATTAATTTTGTCGTTTGTGAAAGTTTTTTAAATTAAAAGCAAAATTATTTTATTATAATTTGTAGGCCCGCCGATGAACATGTTCGAACATGTTCAAAAATTAATATCTACAGTTCGAACATTTTTGAATAGTTCAAACTTTTCGAATAGTTCAGACTTCGAACAGTTGATTGAAGTATATTTATTAATTTTATTATATTTTTTCCTTTCTTTTTGTTTTTTTGTTTAATTTTCGCCATGTTAACTTAAAAATAGAAGTTAATTAGTTTATGTAAGTAACAACATTTTAGTTACGATACAAACTCGAAATTTAATGTTATTTAATTATAATATATAAAGTTTCATAAAAATTGCATTATTTTGATAGTATTAATAAAGCACTCAAACCTTGATTTACAACCTTTACCAAGCAACTGTGATTTACATTTATTAACTTTACGATATAATTTCTGCCGTTATTAAATTTTAATATACGTCATGACATTATTAAATTTTAGTATATATGGAAATGATATTGCATTGAAGTAATTACTTAATAATCGAGAAAATTAATGTGAATTTTCCATTTGTAATTATGCTAAAATTTTTTTTTTGATTAACGCCCACATTTGAATTTTATATAAAATTTGTTTTTTCTTCATGATAGCCACATGAAAAGGGAAACTGTTTGTCAAACTTAATATTTGCAAAGATTAAACATTTAATGTAATGTTTGAATTGAAATGTGCAGAAATTTAATGTGTTAACTAATTTAGGTTAAATAATTATATAAATAAATAAAGCGACTGAATTTTTGACAAACTGTAATTTATTAAAATAAATATTAATGTATTATACTGTATTAAATTATGTCAGTTTTCTTTGCATTATATGCATTGAGAGAATTATTTGTTTACGACTGCTAAAATCACATCGTGAAAATGCAACATTAAAATGTTGTTTTAGTTACGCATGCATATAAAATAATATTCACTCTACAGTAAGATTTTATTGCATCAACCAAAGTTACTCGTAATAAATCGTTGTTCAAAAGGCCTGAAAAACTCAAAACTTTACAGAACATTAAACTGACTAATTATTGATATATGTAGTAAGTAGGTTAAAAGTTTTTATTATTTAACTAATATATATTAAAACTAATAATTTATAAATTTATAATATTTATGTTTTTTAAACAAATATCCGTATTCTAAATAACTTAAATAATAAAATTAAAAGTTAATTACAACTTATAAATAATAATTGTTAATATATCAAAAAGATATCGATTGGATATTATTCGTAATTGTGTGCTTGTTTACCACCCCCCAACTTAAACTTTTTATACATGAAATCGATGTGCTTTTTTGTGCTGATCACGAATAAAACAAAAAAAAGGTTGCTCTCTAACGGAACATAAAAATGGCAAAAAATGGGGAAAAACGTAATTTTTCGCAAATATCTTTAAACTTTATTATATTCGTGATCAAAAAACACACAATTACTATATTATTTCCTACTGCATCATTTTAATGCAATTAAAATTAAGTAATTCATTAATCTGCTTTAAATGACAGTTGAATTTCTTATTTACGATAATATTCCTTAACTGGCAATTTTTTTGACTCACTTTATCTTCTCTTTCATCATTAATTGGTCATCACAGTCTAATCTCTTTATGCCAGCCAATGAAACGTCTTTGCGAACTTTTTCTATTTAATCCACAATTTTCTTCGCTATGTACTAAAACTGAAGTTTTATTGTACATAATTATATTTTACGAACTTTGAATACCATTTCATTATTTAACTGACATTTTTCATTAAATTCTTTTATCAAACTGTTATTAAACATTTTACATACAAAAATTGTTAATTGTCAAATCTTTTGATTCGTTAAAATTATGCTCTGTTACGTTGAATTTTTGTCGAAAGCAAAAAGTTGGAAAAAGAAATAAAGTACCGTTGGAAGCGTTCTTTCGTGAGCGTTGAAAGGGCAAAAATATACTGGATTCCCACATGTTTTGCCTTTAAAATTTCAAAAGCTCCGCAGAATTCTGATTTATGTATTTATTTTTGATATCAGTGACGTTTAATAGTGCGCCGTTGGTATATGATCAATTGTTGCCGTGATTTTTGCCGCTTTTTGTCGTTCTTTTTTCCCTTTCTTTTCTTTTTTCGTTTTGTTTTTAAAGATTGCGATGATTGATGAATATTGACCGGCCATTTTACGTTTGTACGATCGAGAATTAATGACGTGTTGATTCTTTTCGTGCCTCAGCATTGATAAATTATTGCACAATGATAAGCTCAAAATTAACCGCGCGAAGTCAAGTATTTTCGACGTCGCGGATTTACCGATTCCCGCTTGATTTAAAGCAAATAAACTTGTTAGATTGAAGGCTGGGAAGAGTTTGTCTAAAACCATTTATTTGCGGGCTCTGTTCACCGACGGATAAGCTGGGTCCGGTCGAGTGCCTTCAAAAATATCATTAATTTATTTACTTCAATTTTCTTTGTCAATTGGTCTCGCGAATTAAACCTTTTGAAACGAAATTGACTGGAAGAGGGGAAGGGGGGAGGATGGAAAAAAGACTTAATCAAGCACGTCGAATAAGTTAGACGAGCGAAATGTTTCAACAATGTTGTTCCAATGAAGAGAGATCGTCGAACGATTGCGAATTATAATTAGCAGTGGGAAACTAAACATGGCCAATTAAAACGGTTGCATTGTTTTGGTTGGCATAACACGATTAAACGTGCGCTCGAACAAATTTACTGCATAATGCATTGGGAATGAACCTGGTTAAGTGAACTCGTCGAAAAATAATGCCGCAGTGCTCGCGATAGCGAAAGCGAGGAATCTTGTTCGTTAATGAATATGTCTAAATAAAGATTAGTATAGGTATATAATACACCGAGGTGCAATCAGAGAAATGTTCAGATATCGTAACTGTAAAAATGTAGTTGGTTTCAGAGTTAACTATAGTGCACACTGAAGAAAATAAAATAACTAAAACTACTATACTTTCTGGTACGTTGAAACTCTATGCACCAAAATTATCAGACAGTGTAGTAAACGTCTTAGTAAAAATGAAACATACGGTCCATATATGATCCATATATATTTTTTAACAATTTCATATAAGGAAATATAAGTTCATATATGGACATACATGTTTTCCCTTAATCCATGTATGGTTATACAAGGATATTGTGTGTGTATGCTTGAACTAAATTGCAAATAAAAATTGCATAATTTTTCGTAATTGGTTAATATATATAAAATACAAAAAAAATGCAGGTTTTAACAACAAACTTCCTCCAGTAATTTTCTTTGTCTTCTGTTTTCTATCATGATCCTTTCCCAAACTATAACGTTATTGAGGAATGAAATGTTTGAAAAGTACGAGTTGCAAAAAGATTGTTGTTAACTTTGTGTTCCTTTTTCTCATTCAAACTTAAGGCAGCATTGTTTATTCATATTACAAGTTTCATAAATGTTTACTCTTTGCAGTTTCGCTTTTCCTTCCTTCTTCGCGATTGTTTGTTTTTGCGTTATTTTTCTCGATGAAAAAATTTGCATTGAAAAGACACCCTAAATGACGAAAGAGAAATGCCAACATAATAAAATAAAGAAAGGGTTTCCTTCTTACTACGAAAAGAATTCGCGGGAAAGCGAATTCCTCGTTACAGTTAATATAACTTTCAATTTGAATTTTATTCGAATCGACGAAAATTTGCATCCAATTCAATAGGTATTGCGACGTTAAAAAAAACATTTCCATATTGGATAAGTTTGCATCTTATTAAACTTTCGTCGGAGACAAGTTGAGGTCCATATTTTTTTTTTCAATAGATAAGCTACTAGCTGTTGTAGATTTGTTATTGATTTTTGTGGACGAAAAATGTCGAGCATGAATCATCCCTCGCGTTTGCTTATTATTATTATTTATTCATGACGCTCGCTTCATGAATGGTCCAACGTCTTAGGACGCGTCGTAATTATCGGCGAGTTAAATTTTCACGTAGAATCGGAAAGCGTTATTAAAAAGTGAGTAAAAGTGATTAAACTTCGTCTCACTCGAAGTGGCGGTGTTTTTTTTGGAAAATTTTAATAGTAGTTTGAAAATAAATGCTAAATAATGTGCTTCTTAATGCGGAGTTTATTGTATCATACGTCAGACGTTGGTTGGACGATACTGTATGCGCGACCGTTGAAGACGCGTTCATGATTATGTCGTGTGTTGCAAGGGTTTATTAACACGAGAAAAATTGCTTCCAAATCCAATAATCTGGATTCTGATTGGCGTCATTTTGGCTCGTAATGGCAAGTTTTAGCCCAAATGGGGGCGTTATCTCGTCTGTATCGTGGACTTAGGAGGCATCCATTATTCTGACAACTGAATACATTACAATTAACATGTTTTATTTGATCGCAGTATGATAAATGGATCGGTTATCCGAGTCGTAAGATTGTTCTTCAGGTTGAAATTGCTGGATTGACTGGGGGAAAAAAGTGAATAAAGTTCCAAACTTTATTATTCTAAATGGTCTCAATTTTTCTACACATTATTCATATATTCTGTCGAATGAAAGTGTTCATTGTTATAAAAATGTTTAGTAGCGTTAAAAATAGAAAAAGATATTCTTATTTAAAAAAAAAGAATGACGTCCTTTTTACCATTGTCAATGATTTAATCAGAAAGAAATTATAGTTTGTAAAGTGGTTTAGGCTCGCGTTTTCGTTTGTCCATTGAAATATGTAGCACTAATCGTCTTTGAGGTAACAGTTTTGAAGGAGGAAATTACTTTTGTCAACAATATCGAGCTACAACGTTATTGCATTGGCATATAAGAGGCGTTTTCTAAACCGTGACATTAAAGCGATCATTTCATTATGCGGTTTATATTTATTTATGAGTCGTTCACGCGCACGTTTAGCACAATTTGAACTCAAATGTCCCCGAAGGTCCGGTGGAAAAGCTTGTATGAAATCGAGGAGTTACGAATTTTAATATGAAAACTTTTGCTTTGTGCAAAGTGCACTCCCGCGCTGAAATATGCATATATTGTAAATTTTCAATTTTACGGCTTCAACTGTAAAATACACTTTCTTTTTTAATACTAGAAGTGGCAAACAAGGAAAGAATAAAAAGTTTGCCAACTTCTTACACGTATTATAATTAAAATTTTGCAAGTGATACAAAATAAATTTAAACGCCGTAAACGAGGAAATTTAATATCGCAGTATTGACTCTTTCCTACTTTTCCAGCAATATTTCAATCTCAAATGCGAAAATGGCAAAAAGTTTAATTTATCATAGCGCTGCGAATTTGTTATTAAGTTTATGAGATACAAATATTTACGCGCACTTTTGCTGGATTTCGCGGTATCGATCGCTGTAATTTTACAATAAAGCACACCTGTTTCTGGGCGAATTAATAAGTTGAGTTTCGATACGGCAAACAAACGCGGAATATTAATGAAAAGAGAGACAATGGCTTGACCGGCCAAAGAAAAGTCCCGGGCTCGGACTTTTTATCATCATTATTGTTCCGGCAAACTAGGTTGGGCGAAACTGGGATTTCCCTTCCCCTTTCTCACTTTTTTTATTTCTCCTTTTTGGCTCCTCCGGTTGCGCATTTAGGTCGCGCTAACTTAAAACACTGGTTTACGAGCGCGAGAGCACGTTTCCCGGTGCTTCCTTTTTGCATTCGCGGGGAATATTCATTGGTCAAAGGGGAAGGACCTGGCGTTGGATCATGTGCTTTAACAACCCCTTAACCAGACAGCGACTCGGACCGGCTTTTAACCGCGATTCACTGTCTGTAAAAAGACGGTTGTTTTGCCGGCAAGATGTTATCGCTTTAACGACCGGGCAAGACGTAAAACGGTAAAAGGAAAGGCGATCATTTTTAATATGTTACGAGTAACCAACGGAAAGGGTGATTTCTTCCATAAAAAATGAATCTGTGCGGTTTCAGAACATCGATGCCAATTAAATGTTGTGAGAAAAAAGTCTTTGACGATGAAGTTCCGGATTTTTCCAGTAAATTGTACATCAAGCATTCTTCGTTTATTTCTACATTATTAAAATATTTTCTGATTTATTAAAATAAAAAAAAAAAAAAAGAAGAAGAGAAATACATTGGTAGTCCGAAAGTTCTATTTTACTTTGAAGTAGATTTAATTTCAACTACACGGTGAGGCCGCGTAATATTCCGAGTTGGATAGTCAATGACATTTCATCTGAAATTCAATTTAAATTTTGCCGCCCTCGCCCCTTCCACGCGATACTGTTACGTTACACAGTTCGATATCCAATGAGAAATTATTCAGCAGGCCGCGCCGATGTTGCGCCAAGTATTTATAAACTATTTCAGGCTAGATAAAAGAAGCTCGGTCGGTCCGTCAGAAAGTCAGATTTAGGTTGGAAATAAGGTGAACCGAATTGTGCGCGTCTTTGCGTTCAAGGCAAAAAACATATTGGCGTCTGCGTAGCAATTTTAATATTGATTTTGTCTTGCCGATGCGGGACCGTTTTAGAAATTGTAATATCCTTACCCTTTTGTAAATGGCCACATTGAAAATCACCAGAGCGAAAAAAGGAAGAGCGTAGTAGACAACGAAATACATCCAATGTACATAAACTGATATGTACATTCGATTATCTCGCAAAGCAGTTGGAGCTACACAATACACCGTCTGATTGTATTTCCAATGGATCTCGCTATTTATGTCAACCTCCCAAAATCTGTAAATTTTAAAATTGTCCTATTTAAGTGATATCTCGTTTGACTTTTTACATTCAAAAGCGAAACCATAATTCAGCATAGATTAGTTTTTCAGCATAAATTAGATTAGACACTAATAAATTATATAAATGTTGTACTCGACTGTTAATTTATGGACATACCAGAGTAATTTTTGTTACAACTTTTTTCTGCATGTACAAATACAATTATCACAGAAGCATTTTTTCGGTATTTTTTTTTATTAAAAATTACTGTAGAATTTTGAAATTTTACCATTGTTTATATAACAAATTCTCTAATATAATTATAAATCACAATAAATTAATATATATATATATACACACAAAATAATGGTTTAGACATAGTAGATAAACTTATATGGTTACGAACTTCTGGTCAAATAAACGCGGAAATTCTGTCCGGATTGACAAAATCATTTAGTCAAAACACCTATACAAATTTGACTGAGC
>JABFPN010001991.1:0-24791 GCA_022817305.1 Leptoteleia sp. ZL-2020 | reverse complement strand
TAAAAATGTTCATTTTTCTTATAACCTCTTTTAAACTGTGTATTAACTAAGACAAGAAGATGTCATTTGTCCCTCTTTTTACATTTAGTATAATAATTTTTATCCCATTTTTTTTCTCAGTGTACATGTGTATTGCTAAATCAACCAAACATTTTATTCTAATTAAACACTATTGGCGGGACTAAATTCTTTTTGCTGATTTGACCATAGTGTTTACTTGTAATTATACTAACTAAATTTTCTGGCTGCATTGACCAAATTTTTACTTGTAATAGCCGAAAATTATTTTCCGTGAAGCTTTCTATAATATTTACAATTTTCTTTAAAACTCAAAATCGTTTTATGACTTTTAATTATGTGTTTTCATCAAAAAGCAATTCTTTTTTATTAATTTTTAGAATAGTTTTATATATATGACAAATAATTTATCAGATTTAGGTATACGAAAAATTTGAACGTGCACAGACGAAATCGAATTCATAAAATCACAATAATTATGCAGATCTTTGCCCTATCCAAGTTAATTAGCTGGTCAATTAGCTTAACCCTACCAAGCTAAATATATTATCATTCGAGGCTTGATCCAAGCGAACAATTAGCGTGGCGCCTAGAATAGTAGTAAAACTGAACGAAGCATCCCCCGACTTGCGTCGCTGGGAGGATAATATTTGCCAGCTATTTTTGGCATGCCGAAACCCTCCCGATTCGAGTCCAGCCTCGTTCAATTCCAGATACCACGGCTCGCCATATTTCTTCCTTTTGAAACTGCGGCATGCGAACAAAAAAAATGTATATAATTCAGTTTGTACGGTCGTGTGATCGAGCGATCGTGAAATATGGAATGGGTACATTGCGAAGCGTCCAGTTCTTGCAATGATTACTGATTAAGGGTATATCAAGGACCGCGGGCTCCAACTCGAAGTGAGGCGGCCTTCCTGCCGAGTCTTGTGACGAATAGCGCGCGCAATCGCGTGGCCAACTTCTTTTGCCCCTCGCACTCCCATCGTGGCCGCCGTTCTTGTTCCCTCGTCCGCTCGTTCTTTTCCACTCGAGTTGCCCGCGCGTCGCTTTAGGTCTTCTTGTCTGGCCGTCTCTGGCGACGCCGGCCTCATCGTTTTGTCGTCGCGGCTTTCTTCGCACTCATCTCTCCTTCTCCCGCCTCCCGTCTCACTCCGTCCTCCTCGCATCAGCGCCGCTTTCCTACGCCACCTCGACGCGCGTTCCGCGCCTGGACTTCGCGCAAGTCCACGGAGATGTGCATTTCTCGGATATTTTCGGGCCGACCTCGGTCACACGGGCGACGGTCAGTGCTACGGAAAATCCTACTTTAACTTTCAACAATGAACTTTATTTCATTACACAGACGATCGGCCAGACTTTTTCGCATTCGACGTCACCGTGTCTTTTCGCGGGAGACCCTTTGCGATGAGTAAACGCACCGGACAAGTTTCATTCTAGAACCGTATTTATTCGCGCTTTGGCCGATCAATAGCAGGATCTACCGTACTCGAAATCGGGGTGTTTTCAATCTTGCTATAAACGATTTTTTTATCAAAAAAGTTTTGGTTTGCATTTTCTATAAGTAAGTAATTTTCGTAGAAAAATCAAGAGCTTGGACTTTGCTGGCCCAGAATTGTTTCCTAAATTTTGCCAAGATTGGTTTTACTCCGGTTGACTAACGGAACTGTAGAAAACCATAACTGAATCGGTATTGGTCCAGAATTGTTTACCATGGTCTGGCAGCCAGTATAGGGCCAGAATTGGGCCATATTTCCATTACTGGCAATTTCCTATTGGGAACCTGTACAATCCTGATAGCCTCCTTTAAAATGTATTTTAAATATGACAAGAATTGTAATTTGTCCCCATTTTTACATATAGTATAATAATTTTTATCCCAACTTTTTTCTTAGTGTAGGATACTTCAATAGGTGCGGTGTTCCTTTTTCAACAACGGCGAATTTTTCTAAGCGAAATTTGTTGGGCGAATAAAAGTAGACACGTTCTGTGAATGTCAATTATTAAAATATTAAAAAAAATTCTCAGTTTACCAACAATGTCAGTAATTTTTTTGAATCTTTCGTCTCCATTTGAATAACAAATAAGGTCCCTCTTGGGCCCCGATTTGGTTCCAATTTGGTTCCAATTTGCAAGAATTATATGTTTTGCAATACTTTTGTTGCGCAAATTTTTTTCCTCTTTTAATGTGACAATATTATCAATAAATTATTCTAAATATTTCCCGCGTGTATTCACCGTTTGATACCAAAACGGCAATGAAGCCAACGCACGCGACAAATTACATAATTTCATTTAAAATCGAGAATATTTTTTTTAAATTAACTTCAATCAACAACAGTTACATAGCAAGCAGTTCCCTAATAGAACCTGTTCGACTTTTTCTGCCAAATGACAACGCAATTCAAATAAATTCAAAGTCTGAGGCCCCTATTTCGTCACACCTCGCAAATTCACGTTCAAGAACTGACGTCACAGTTGATTGACGAATTTAACCTAATTTTTACATTTTCCTTCACTTAAATCGCGAAACACTTTTATTCAAATTATTATAAATATCTCCGCTTATCCATCTTGCTCGTCTATCCACATTTTATATAAATTCACCAAATAATATTTTCTTGATCAGTTATACGCATCGAAACTTTAAATCCATTAATTCTGTGTATCCCGACATAAATCTGCTCCACATAATATTTTGAGTGTGTATAAAATATATTTTTTTTCTCATCAAACAATCTGGAACTTTATGATGTTATTGTAAGTCAAGGTCGACGATAAATTTCCCACTCTGTTTATCCAGCCTTCTAAGAATCATCGTAAGAAATTGTTTATAAATAATGTGAACAGTTTTAATCTGACTTTGAGGTGTACGCAAACAAATTTCCTATCTACGATGCATTCAGAAAAAGAAAAACATATTTTTACAATAACAATGTAGATTAATTAATCTGAAAGACTTAGATTGTAAATTCAACAAACAGCAGTTGACAACCAATATTAACCATTTACTACTAACTATTCAATATATGATATGCCAATAATTCTTCTTTGCAAGCTAGAGTATAAAAACAATATAAATTATAAACACATTTGTAAACATAAAAAGAAAAAAAATGTTTTTATCAAGGAATGAATGGAACCTGTTACTTCGAATGTCGTAATAATGCTTATCAATTTACGTCGCCACCTGAATAAATATTGATTTTTCACAAAATTTAGTGCGAATGTAACGCGTAGGATCAGGGTAAAGGGTGCGACTGTCGACTGTAAGGTAATGAGTTCTATTCCTTAGTCACATTTTTTTTCTAACATTTTTTAACATACTCTATTATATTATGAAGAAAACTATAAATTCACACATCTCCTAGATATTGTAAAATATATGTTAGCGAGTACTAATAAATTTCTCTCAGTGTAGTTTGTACAGTAAATGTTAGGGAAGTCCGGGTTTAGTTGATACATTGTCAAATTGATGCAGCAATGTTAATTTCTGAACACGCATGCGTTAAGGATCAAGATGGCCTGTAAATAAACTACGGATTGATACTCATTAAGTACGCGTGTACAGTAAAATCAGGTTCTACTGGTCAGTGATTTATTGACAAAAGATCATGTTTTGTGCCCAAATGTAAATTTGTACAGTCTTCTTCGAGTCCATTTCAGTGACTCTATCACGTAGTCTAATATTTTACGTCCTTCTTTGAGAGGAAAGGTATGAAGATTTACCTACAGACGTAGCTTCAATGTTAATCTGTTCTCGTAGTTTCGGGGTTAACGTAATGGCGTCGTTTGGGCAAAGTTGATACACTTCGCGTGGTTGGTACGGTGTATCAGTTAAACCGTTTCTGAGGCAGATGAAGAAACATTTTAGTGTGTCATTTTAGACATGTTTAGTGTGTCTGGAAACCTGCTCTAAAATCTAAACCAGGTCAAGACCGGATTTAATGCATTACCTATAAAAATTGAACTCGCATATCTTTCTTTGGAAAACATAACCCTGCGTATATTTGCATCAACTGCTGATCGAACTTGAGAACAAAAATCAAAAATGTCAAAACAAATTGACATTTGCAAAAGCTTGATATTACTTGATTATTATAGGTAAAAAGTAGTTGCATTAAATGACATTTTATTTGGATCTGTAGCATTAAAAACAAACATTTAAAATCATCTGGACACTGTATCTTCCGTTCAGAGATACAAGAAATAATGTTTTATGAAGAAAGTTTAAAAATTAATTGACGAAACGTGAATGAAATTTATTGGTATCACAAGCAAGGCATCAATGAATTCCACAAACGTCCGAATAACAGAATTTCGAACAATTATCTCATCGGAGGAATAACGCGAGGAATGCCGCTATTTTTTGTACGTATCGATTTGATTCCTGGCATTGTTAACACCGTTATAGTTATCTTCCCGTCCTGTCGTTTGCCGCGAACGTTACACCAAGATGGCAAACAGGGAGAACGCAGCGTTATCTACTGATCTTACAGCATTGCAGTATCTTTAGAATTCCGCTAACTTTAGTCAGTTTCGATGTCGGCGCGGCATTCGCGAGGGCTTAATTCTCGCCTGACGCAATCCCGTAACCTTCGCTCTCTCATATATTTCATTCGTTTCCGAGTTTCTTTTTGCGCTCTGAGAATATACGAATCAGGAATACGAATGCTAAACAATTTAAAAAAAAAAAAAAACAGAAAGCAATCGCAAAATACAAATTGCCATTAATCGTATCCTCAAAAGTCATCCGCGATTTATCAAAACGAATATTTTTTGTCCCCATACCACAGCCCGTTTGATCACTTTTCTAAGATAAATTATTTTGAAATTCAATTTTTAATTTAACAAAAGCAAAAAAGTACACTTTGTGGAGAAGTTCAAAGTTGTTTGCTTATCAGTGTGCTATTCCGTTAGAATGTTGTACTTCCGTCACAACTCGCTTTTCTTATCAGATCTTCCGGAAATATTAAAATACTGAAATAATATACGGAGAGAAAAAAGTATTAATTTTTAATGAAAAGTTTACTACTTTGGCGTTATACTCGCAGAATATGATTATATGGCAACCTAATTGATTAAAATTTGTTAAATTAGTTTATTAAAAATAATAATTCCATTCGTATTATAATAGTTTCGAACAATTTAACAATCTGTTTATTAAATTTTAGTAAACTGTTTAATAATTGGTTTATGAACGACGTAGGCAATAGATTAGCGACGCTGATAAATAGCGACATCAAACGGACAAAACATAAAATAAAGTGTTTGTCAAAAATTAAAATTCAGTTTATTAAAATTTGCAATCCCTGGTTTCTTAATTTTTAATATTCTTTTCTCTCCGTGTAGCAATTGTTATTAATAAACTAGAAACTTGAATAAGTGGAGCCAAAGAAAGTAAAGGTGTTAGCTCCAACATCTACCGTTTAATTTGATATTCTATCTACATAAGATTTTATTCGGCTTTATTGACTTTTATTTCATGCATAGAATAAATGAATATGAGAATATTGTATTTTCCAGTGCGCTCGCATCAATTTACTTATAAATTATTCAAAGGCCAAAACTGTGAATTTAAGCTTATTTCCCACGGAGTCTTTGTTATTTAATCGTTCCACTCAATCAGCCGCTTCCTTCCATCTCGGTTGGGCTTTTTTTATGAAAAATTCTTAAATTTATTATACGCTCATTGGCGGTGGTGAAAGATGACGGCGCTGCAAATAATTTGATATGGACGCGACAACGATAAGATGTGGGTATTGGCCGGTGTAACACGTTACGTTTCAAAAAGTGGAAATGAAATGGAAGGAGAATGAGAGAAGGAGCGAGATTAAGGCGCGGATTTATCGAACGTTTGGCAGGATAATCCGTGGAATATGTACGCGGACATCGTGCTCACAATATACGTGGGCAGTTGGCTTGGTACGCTCCTCGGCATAAGTCGAACAACGTCGGATTTGAACGGATTTCTCGCCTGATTCACAATGTACAAATGATATTTATTTATTAATTTTTTGATATGTCACTGAATTTATTGCTCGCAATCCATAAGTCACGACCAAGCATTTCATTGTTTTGCAAATGGGATTGTTTACACGTGCTTTTTTCAGAACATTATAAACAATACATGTATTTCAAGCGAACAACTTATATTAATCTTATACGTAAAGAAAGTTTCGCTAAAAATTTCTGTACCCATTAGTACTGTCAAAATGACTCGTTCGTTGTCGGCATAATCACTAAAGAAACGTTGTAATAAATAAAATATTTCCAATTAATTAATAGATACTTTTATTAATTTAGTAATATACCGCTGGTGAAATTATATTCACTTTTAATCTTTTTTTTTTAACTTTTTTACGTACATTTTTATTGTTCTTATTTTAAAACAGTTTTTATTTGTCGTTGGCATTGAATCGAAAAATGCAAAAAAAAAAAAAAAACAAAGCCATTGAGAAATAAGAATGAAAGAACCTGAATATGTATTAATGACGGGGAATCAACAATCGAAAGGAAAATCAAACCGATGAAGAGTATAATGGGAATAAATTTATGAAGCACCCTTAAGTTATACATAGATCGAGCACGCGTCTCACTGTTACATCGAGACGATGCAAATCTGTCGCCTACGTGTCTACCTTGCTACCTACTGTACGACCTACGTATAAAGCTAACCAAAAAATCAACAAAGTTTTATAGAATAAGTTAAACGCTCCTCATTTTAAGACTCCCATTCAGATATTCTAAATTTGTCCACGGGAAGAAAACAAGACAATTCCGGGCGTCTGAAATTCATCGCCCTCAAATGAAGTCATTTATATTAAAAAAAAGGAAAAAGAAAGAAAACATCCCATACAAGGTGTTCGAAGCAAAGAAAACCGTTGCTTTGAATGGCGCGGACAAATCTGTGTTTCCTTAACCGATGAGGTTTCGGCCTGTTTTGTTGGGCGACCAATAAATAATCGAAATAAATATTTGAGTCATACGCATGCCATTGTTTTTGATTTGTGCGCGGTCAAGGAGGCAGAGGAGGCAGAAGAGGAAAGAAAAGAAGAACACGAGGAGACAGAGGAAGAAGAAGAAGAAGAAGCAGAAGGGAAAAAGGGGTGAGGGAGGGAGGAGGTGGAGAAGAAGTCTCAGTGGTCATCGAGCCGTCGTTTTATTTTCGTCCAACGAGCAGCTTTCGTCTTAGATACACATCCGTTCGAGGAAACGTTGCTGCTCCCTCTTCTTACCTAGGACAGATTCATCTACGAGTCCCTGGCAAATGGCATCGCGATGCAGATATGCAATTTGGACATCATAATAGGAATGTTACAAGTGACATCATTTGAAATTGCACGATACTTTATACCATCCACTCCGTATAACAACTAATGCCACAACAATCATGAAAAATTTGAACCATAAATTTTTCTTTCCAAAACTCTTTCAGATTAAAATACTTGCAACCATCCAACCACAGCTCTTTTTAAATAATAAAAAAGAAATGTTCAATCCACGTAAATGTACACTAGAATTTTGTATCGTCTCTTTTGGAATTGTAAAAATTACGCTCAACAAACAGTATAATTATGTTGCAAACTTTGTTAAGGAATAATAATGTACTAACGCTACGTTGAAATTTGGACCTCTCATTCCCGTTATGCGAGGAACGGTAAATTGATAGTAACGTTGATAAAATGAAGATATTATAAGTGAGACTGATTGTGGGAGGTTATTCATCTTGCACGCTTGAATAAGAACAAATAAATATTGTGGCAATGAATAATGCGCTCGTGGAGTTTATCGTGAGAATTTTCTAAGTTTAGACGGATTAAAGTCTTTATGTTTACAACGAGTATGATCCCATTGTAACCGACTTGTGGGAGCACTTTATTTTGGACGCGTGTTGTACGATTTTTTGAACACGAATTGTTGAATGTAATTGCAAACTGCACCTTCGGGAGCGTCGCGACGACTGGCGACATGTCTGGGTATCGCGTCGCGGGCTCGAAGTAGCAACGTCAGCCGGTGGCCAACGACCCCGTCTTCGTTGTGTTGTATCGTATCGTTATTTTGCGACACGTACGCCACGACTGCTGATTCGGCTCTTCGTCAAATGAGACTATCAAAATAATGAAGAAATAACACATCCGAAGTACATTAACGGCTTCATTATGACGGGCAAAAACTCGTACTAACGTGTATTTCAAGCTCGGCTATTTTTTGATCTCTATTATTTGACGCGCATTTAAATTAGGATAATTGTTGCTCGCGAGACCGATCGTTTACTCGGAACGACTAAAAGCTGATCGAATTTTCGGTCTGTTTCAGAATGCACCTTTGGAAAGCAGATCCGAGAGCTAGGATCCACTTGGTTCGCCGACTTGGGTCCACCTTTTGGCGTCATGTACTGTATCAAATGCGAATGTGTTCCGGTAAGTTTTTATTAAAGTATTTATTGAATTTTTACCATTAACTATATAAATATTTTGAATAGTCAAAGAATGGTATGCCTTAATGATAGGTGTATTTTGGAAGATCTACTACTATAAAGTAAAATTATTTGCTTTAACCCTAGTAAAAGTCTGATTAGGCGTGCCACATCATATGTGTGGCCATTATAGGGATTTTCTGTAGCATACATCATAAGAGGATACCAGATTAAAACCATATCAGAGCCTAACGTGGTATTATGAGTAGGCGTCAATTAGTGTGTAACGGTGGGCTTCTTTATGGTCCTGATAGGGAACGCCACTTAAGCGGCATGCCATCTCGGGGCCTGACCAAGTTTTATTTACAAGGCTTCGATTCTATAGACTGACCAGGGCATAATCAATATACCATTCGTAAGCCACATTTAAAAATGAAAAAAAATATTGTGGATTAACTCAGGTCCAGCTTAGGTCATCTTTATATGGCTATAATCTAAAAATCTATTAAGGGCATGGTTAGAGAATCACAATGCAGCAGCTATATAACGTATTATTCAAAACACTTGAGGAATACCGATTCAGAGCCAAATTAGTTCGCACTCAAACAGTTGAAATTCAGTAATTTCATTGGACGAGTATATTCAGTACTCCATTTGTCAACTACATGCTGAATTAAAGAAATATTATTGAAGGCATGTTATCATTGATGCAACAAGGATCACATTGGTTCGAATTATAAAGCTACAATGCATGATCATTGAACGATTTTATAACAGAATTTTAATTTAAAAATTTATTTTTATTAATATATCTGGTTAGACATACATAAACTCATCTTATTTAAATAGTTGAAAGACGTACTTGACGTTTTACATTTTTATCGTATTTTAATTACCAATTGAAATCAGTGATTAAAATATAGTAATGTTATTTATTTATCAAGATTTAATGTGGTTCCATAAATTCATTCCTATAAGTATTTCCTTATAAGGTTATAATTGGGTCTGAATAAAGGTCCCACTTTGATATCCTTATTATAGCCACACGAATGCCTACCGTTACACACCGAAAAGTGCATAATGTGGATTCCTGATAAGTACCTCATCCGGTAATGTGTTTCCCTGATCATGGCCACATTTCAGCCCAATTTCAATTTTTACTAGGAAAAATGCAAAAGGAATGATCATGATAATAAATTGAATGTTTCAATATGAAAGAAAAAAAGAAAGAAAAGAAGCGAGACAAGAACAAAAATCAAAGCAATTTCTTCGGTGGAAATAACGTGGGCCCAGTGGTTTGCAAAATTTTTCCCACTGAACCAAAGAAAGTGGCCACAGCCTAATTCGGTATGTGTCATCTTGCGGGAATATGAACGGTGCTATATAATCCGCACGTGACCCCTGACACGAGTCGTTCTTCTCGTTCGGAACATTCGTTTCTATGTCAGCCGCGACAAGTTTTACGAGACAGGGTTCTGCCTATGTTCAGTCTTAATGTGTGCCCGTGCGTGTACCAGTGTTGGTACTACAGCGGGCGACACTAATTGCCTCTCGTTCGCATGACATTCTGGCGTGAGAAAACGGACCAAAAAGCGCGCTAAAATTATTTCCACGCCGGAAGTTCGGACGCCAATCGTTGCGAGTTTTATCGCGACGGCTTTCAGATTTGCGCGTCCCGCTACCTCCCCCTTCCCCCAACCATCTCTTCCCTCCCCTACCCTCCTCTCCTCTTCTCCGTTATCAGTCGGTGTCGAAGAGGCAAATTTCGCGTCTTTGTCTCGCGTTCTCGAATCACTTACCGGCGCGATTCGGGCGACAAATTAATCATCCGCTGACGTAACAAAAAATAAAGCGAAGAATTCGTACGAAATGAATAAAACATAAGAAGTAACTCGCTAGGAGGAGGAGGAGGAGAAGGAGGAGTAGGCTACGAGTCATTAATTAAAGTCCTCCCGCGCTACTCGCTATTCCCGAGGCACGATCAGAGCTACGAGAGCGACCTTTGAGACCGATTCTGTAGGCCGTTGCACGACGGTCTGTTAAAGCCGGATAAATCTAAATCTGGGTGACGTGGGTCGCGAAGACTCGTGCTTTCTAATCCGATCCGCGATTACCAAGACAGACCGAGCGGCGCGCTCACGCAAGCTAATCTAATTTATACCCGGGAGCATCCATCGGGCTCGTTATTTTCTTGTTTGCAGCTTCGAATGGCTTGTTTGACATCATTGATCCGCGCGCTCCCCCGGCCCCGCTAAATTATCGACGTCAAACGCCCGGTAACTCGTAAAGAGGGCCCCAACGCATAGAGTCCTCCACGGTTTCAGCACATTCCGCGGCGACGTTACGTTGGTATGCCGGGATATAATTAGCCATTTAAATGTTTTATATTTATTAGTTTGCTCTTTCAACGAAACGGCCCGCTTGCGTGATCGTATGCGCGCGGCAATACCACCGACATGTCCGGGAACAAGCGCGCATGTACGCGCGTGTACGCGCTCGGGTTTACGTCGTTCCAGAAAGTGCGCATACGCAAGATCCATCTTCGATAGTCCGTGGCGAACGCGATTTTCAATACAGAATTTTACTTTTAAAATTGCCATTTGGAATTGAAATTACGAATACCAATAGATATACATTATACATTAATCATCTTTTATGCGTATTGCAATGTGAGAATTTCATTTAACTGTATTATAGTTTCATTATGAAAAAGTTCAAAATCCTGTTGCTCCAATCATAGTTTAATTTGATTAAACAATTTATACTATTAAGAAAATTCATCTGAAGAAATTATTATCTTATTATCTTTTCCGTCCTCGTTGAGTTTGCAAAAGTGCTATTAATCTAACCAGAAAGAAATGGTATTTTATATTCTACTAGGAAGTGCAGTAACGGGCTCTCAACGATAAACTTGCGAAATTTATTTAAATAGCTTGCGATGTTTCACAAAGTTCCTCCTAATTGTTCCTTATTAAAAATAATTAGTTCTCGTATCATTCGGCGTGTAAATGATATAACGTCGTTCTATTTGCAATACCTTCGGATAATTCGTTATGAAATGTCGAAATATCGCGAGATTTATTGCGATCGATGTAAATCGTAAAAACATTTAGAGTTGTTTTGAAAAATTGGCAATAAATTTTCAGTTGTTCAAGGATCGCTTCGCGTAATTTTCCAAGTTGTTTTCGTTTGTAAAATCTTTTTTATATGTTTCGACGTTGCTTAATCAAATTTATACTTGTCCTTAGAGTGTCGCAGTAATAGCCACGCGTATTAAACGCGTAAGTACGACATTTATAGGCATATCACTTTACGATCTCAGGTAACTTCCTGGTCGTTTACAAGTATACGTACACATCTTCCACCAAGAGAGCACTAAATTTGCACAATATGTTTGCGTACGTTATTATCGATGCCAGCAACAGAATTAACGCGTGCTTTTTTTTAAGCACTATCAAGCGCCGCGTATAATTTTGTTTACTTTATTCAATTGAAATAAGCAGCGTTCCACATTTTGTATTTGCATTGCGGCGGTTCAGATGATAATTTGTGTATATCATTACTACGTTCTTCGGAATAGTGCAGCGTGTGTGCATCATTCAATGAACTAGATGTTAATTCAAAATTTTCTTTATTTCGACAGGTGAATTCCTATTACAGATATTTTATTGCTTTCATACTTATTTAATTAATGTCATCGATGGATTAAATTTTATCTAATATTAATGGAAAACATTAAATACTATATATATGTGACCCTCACCCTTTAACGCCCAAAAATAGTAAAACATTGAAAATAATTTTTTTGTTAGCACTGACCTCGACGCTAGCTCAGAACATCGCATATTCAAAATCAAGACAATATATTAATTAATAAAGATTCATACATATTTTCTTTCAATAGTTGATCAAAAAATAATGCGAATGAAAATGAAAAGTTTATTTTATTCAAATCATAAATATTTATTGATTTCTAGTTCAGTTGCAAATACAAAAAAGACAATCGTTTATAACTCAGATAACTATTGTAACTCAAAAATTAATAGTAATCACAGGCAAATTCGATTACTGTATGTAACGCTTTGACGTGATAATCAGTAAAAGAATTGCCTTCTTTATTTAAACAATTTAAATTTGTGTCTTTGTGATTTAAATCTCATTATGTGATGTAATTATATCATAACCTGAAATACTAATTACAAAATTGAAATACACACTGATAAAAACACAACGAGCATTGATGAATTTAAAAATCATATGAAAAAGTTATTTGATATATGTACATACTACACTGAGAAAAATATAACAGAAAAAATTACTGTTTTTAACTGTGTTTGAGCCACATGTCCGTCTTTTAATAAAAATTACTGTTCTTTAAAAGCAAATACACTAGTTTTAAATGTCATATTTATAGATAAAACCGAAAATTTTCCTGTTAAAAAACGGTATTTTTTATCAAAAGACGGACATGTGGCTCAAATACAGTTAAAAACAGTAATTTTTTCTGTTATATTTTTCTCAGTGTACATAGCATCAACTTATAATAAATATACCCTAGTCTAGATCTTACACGAATTGATTTTAACACACTTTCGAATTCACTTTCGAATATCATGATTTGCTCATAAAATAATTTGCACCGGCGAACCAACAACGGCAAGCCAACGTTATGTTTAACAATCAGAACACACCGAGGCAAACAATCTTCAAGCTTTTCGCAACATTTCTGCAATGATACGGCCTTGGAATTAACGAGACTGATATACCGAGACGATACCCGTGCAGAGCTCGTCAAGTATATTTGGAGGTGGACCTTCGCGGGGTTTTAATTCCTTCGCTGAATGGTTATGGGGAGTTCACGGAGTGATTTAGTAACTCGGCTCTTATTTCTTTCTCGACGCACCATCTCGGGGCCACGGAGACCGCGTCAATATGTTAATCCACGAATATAATCCCACGATTCGAGATGAGAAAAGACGAAGAAAAAGGATAAAGAGAAGGAATCGGTTCTGGCCCCATTGGTACGAGAGGGAGCGCTGGGAGAAAGATGGACCCGGAGCGAGAGAGGGACGCGAGAGGAGAGCAATGCGAGGTTATTAAGGCCGAATATTCTCTATGAGGCACGTTATGTGCTCGACGTCGTCGTAAATATGAAATATCGAAGCCCAAACCGTCGAATCGTCCATTCGTTTCTTCGCCGACGGCGGAGCGACGTTCGCCCATATCCACTGTCCCTCTCGGAGCCAATTAAAAATCTTCCTCTCGTTTATCGAGACGATACGCGAGTATATTTGCATGCCCCTTTATTCGCTCCTTTTTGCCTCGACATCAAAATTGACCAATTTTAACGCACTCATCTTTTTAATGCCGCGGATTTTATGCGATCGAACTTTGATTATGCGGAATCTAAAAAAGATTGATCCATTTGAGACGCTCGGATTTTTTGTGCATTCGACCTGGTGATTTGTCGAGTGTTTGGCTGAGAAATGCTCTTGCATTTATTGTGATTCCAGTTATAATTTATTATGGGATATTTAAAGTTAATGCGCTGCGGTGCGCACTTTAAGATAATTGCAGAAATATGATGATACACTGCAAGTAATTTCCAGTAATCAATGCCGGGGAAAGAAAAAGATTTGGATTTGTCAGCCCAATTAAATTGACTGTAATGGACACAATTTTCTAGTATAAATTTAACATCCTTGAAATGTTTAATAATAATTTTTGTAACCGTTATAATAAATGTAATTTTTACGACAAATCTAAAATTATAACATCTGCTTTTCTAATGATGGTTAATAGAAACTTCCTGCGGGATGTGATTGATCTAGAATAGAATTGCACCTTTATTGTGTTTATAATTTAAATGGTAAATGGACTTTTAGTTTCCTTATCGACTTCTTTCATTAACTTAAAGTCCAATTTTTCTTTATCTATTTTTGATTGAAAAACTTTTACTACCAAATACAAATTAACAATGTTTTATATTCAAAAATTAGTAATCTCGATGAAACGCACAGATTTACGTCATCGTATTCATCAAATGTCCATTAAATTCGTTAAATGTTGAATACGGCCCTAACCTTCGTACATTGTAAAATTGAAAAACACTAAACATGTTAAACAAATAACCCTTTACAACCCGTAATCGACACTTGTGGTATAATCCCTTTCGAAATTATACCCTCGTCGTTTTTAAATGAACCGAAAAACCGGTCAAAATGGTACACCTCTTTGATTCAGGAATGTAATTTTGAGAAATTATGGCCAAAAGAGAGAAGTTAATACGAATGACTACGTAATGTTTGCGCGCCACTCGGATCCTTTAATACAATTACAAGTCGTTGGGAAGGGGTCGAGGAAAGAAAAGAAAAGAAAAAAAAAAAACGAAAAAGAAATAAAGGAAGAAAAAGGAGGAGGAGCAAAAAGGAGAAACCGGCACATTTTTCATTCAAAATTAGAATGTTACAAACACATTTTTGGCAAAACTCGCTCCCAGGAGAAATAACTGTCGTCGCAAAAAGGCGAGGTACAAAAAAGATATTGAACCGACATAATGGAACTTTAGGGCATAAATAAATGAAACGACGCGCGAGAGAATAACGCAAAGTAAGTGGCACAGATGAGTCCTACCGGCCTGGGCGCGCAGGCCGCTGCGATTTTTCGAAAAGGAAATTATAAAAGTTGCACTGGAAATGAGGGGGCTAAACCATAAAGACGGAACTTTACGAGACACCGGGCTCCCGGTGTAAAGGATACTCCCTCTCGTCGGAGAGAAGAGAAGAAGCGGACCCGTGACGTCGTTAGGTTGTTTATCGCGTCCAACGGGAATCCGAAGATAATATCGTGTGGCGTACAACGCGAAACGAGATCCCCGGCGTTCGTTATTGGGATCTGCGAGGCATATCGACGGAGACGATGTATCGACGATATATCGCGCGATACTTACGCACGTATCGCAGCCAAAGATCGGCGTGTATGCTCACGGAAAACCGTACCCGGTTGCATTGAACAATCGTAAGAAATATGAAGCCGAGGCCCGAGATGGTAAAAAAAAAAGAAAAAGGGAAAAGATTCCGACGCTATGTGTCCCGCCGATCGCATTCAATGTATCACACGTGTTTCCGCTCTTGTTATTTGCGAGCTTCGCCTTCGATTCATTTTTACGGCGAAATTGGCAAATTGAAATGTAAATGAGAATTAGCATCGCTGACGGTGCATGTACGCTCTTTGTCCAATTTTTCATCCTTGAACAAATAAAAGTGTAATATTATTTATGCGAAGAGAATACGCTTTGCTGTAATGTTAAAATTGTTTATAGACATGGGATCGTTGGAGCAGGCCATTTCTTCTTTCCAAGGGCGAATATTTCTTTTTTATACCGTTGATCCTTTAATTTGCGTTTGCGTGGCACTGACTTTGGTAAATCGAAGATGATTATATCTTTTCTCTTTACTATAAAATTGAATAAGTGAAAATTTTAATTTTTCTTTGTAAGTGAATTGTACTTATTTTTGAACCGATAGCAGGATTTAAAGAACAAAAAAAAAAAAAACATATTGTAGCATTAAAAGTATTTGAACATACGGGCTACTTGGAGGATTCTCGCGATCCGTCAAGTCTGGCCGCGACGAGGTTGACGAGCGCTTCCAATAACGCTGGCAACAAAATGACAAAATCACCGACGACAGGGCTAAATTCCGATTCACGACCGTCCGCTCGTTCTCGGCGAAGTTTTGCGGCCGCTAGCGCGTGCAATGTAAATAAATAAACGGAATTAATCATCGCGCGCGAACAATATTTCAACGGGCCGATCGCGCGTCGCGCGCAATACCACCGTACGACTCAATTAGTTCGGCGGTTTCCGAAATTTATCATTACGCCGCGGCGCATCTCATCAAGCCGAGCCTCTCGAATGGTTAAAGACCGTTAATAATTCGCTTGGCAGCCAACCGTCGGTAATTTAATATTATTGTCAACGCTAAATACTTCGTTAGATGGCCATATCTCAGGCATTATGCGGCACATCCAGGGCTACCCAGTGCCGACGCGAGGACCGTCCTCGATGCCGTTGGTAATAACGCCCGCGAGAGCCGCGAGTGCCACGTATTTACATATTAAATTGCTTTGAAATCGAGGCTCTAATTTTCAGACGAAGACGAGTTTCGCGCGCCGGCCGGAGAATTACGAACGGCGGGATAGATAAACAGTGAAAATTAGCATCGCATGACAATTTATGGGTTTACGCGGTGGTATTTATAGTCCGGCCCGGGTATAATAAGATATTCGCGTATAAGAGATATATTGTTGTAGTTAGCGTGCTCGGATTATGATTGAGGCTGTAGGCTTTGTGGTCCCGGATGAATCACCCAGGGCCCCGCGCAACTTCCTCCGCATTTTTCATAGACAAATTAAACGGATGACCGGGGCTTGGGTTACAGGTGCTTGGATAAGAGGACATCTGGATCAGTCCCTTTATTATGCACGCAAGTAGATGCAAAGTGTCGATTGTATAGTTCTTTTTGTTATTATTGACGTGTTATCTATTTTCGAAGTAGAACCGTTTGCGGGATGGTACACTATGAGAGAAATATATGAGTATATTTTACTAAGTGTTTTCGTAAAGTTGTGATATATATTACGAATTCATATATTACGAATTCATATATTACGAATTACCAAGATCTTGGTAATTAATACTAAAAAATTCGTAATATATGAAATAATATTAGTATTTATTTAAAAGAAAGATAATATATCACAACTTTACGAAAACACTTAGTAAAATATACTCATATATTTCTCTCAATGTACACTGAGAAAAAAGATATATCAGAAATTATTATGTTGTATCAATTTAAGTATATATTGGAAAAGTAATTATTATTTCTACTGTTAATAATAGTAAAATTTAAGAGTCATGTAGTAAATATTAGTAGAAAAGTACTACAAATTGCTTTGATAATTATCATTTTTACTATTTTTAATGTTAAAATTTTTCACCCTTTAGAGATATCCTCAAATGGATAAACATTGTTTTCAATTTTACTATTACTTTTTTCTCAGTGTAAACTCATTGGTAGCCAACTTCGGGCGAAACGAAACGCGAAATTAAAGCATTACCAAAATTGCTAAACTTTACATTTAATAATAGAAACACGTATTTTGTATTTGTTACAATTTATTTCCTAATATAATGTTTCTTTACTATCCTTATTTTTTTCGCAATTTTACGAAACGCAAGATGTGATTTCGATGTGCGCGTAAAAGAAGGGAAGAAAACATTTTCAAAGAAAATAGGATAGTTAATTTTTATTGCAAGTAGCAGGGACTTCAAGCAGTTCGGTTTACATCTTCCGGGCGCACATTTTTCACTTTAACGATAGATATTATAAATTACCAAAAGAATTATTTAAATGTCCTTAAAACATTGGTCTAAATTGCAGTTCACTTCGCTTCCTTTAATTGATCCGTCAATTGTTGTTTATTTTTTTATCCGCTAGTAAATAATGTCGCATCGATTTTCTTCCCTTAATCAGAAGATTGATTTCAATCTTAATACAAATAAAAATCCATTCATTAGAATGATGTCACGAAGGAATGGGGGGATGAAGGGCGCGTATCTGCCATTTCGTATATTTGCAACGAGTCGCGAGAGAGATGATCGCGAAAAGATACGGTTCGTGGGGTATTCGTCGGAGATAAATAAACGGGGCTCGATAATCGCCGACATTGAAATCATCAAAAAATAATAAAAGGCCAAGCGTGCAAAATATAGATGTCATAACTGTTGTTTTCTCGCGTCGCAATTAATCTCGCCACCCCGGCAAAAGCTACGGCGGCTGACGTGCATCAAAACGTCCATCAAAGCCACGCAGTTGGCGGAAAAATTCGCTGCCACTTCGTTTTTATTATCGTTATTAAACTTTTACCACGGGGAAGACGGCAATTTCGAACCTCGCTGCAGCTGCGACGAGTTGCAAGCTGCTCGTGCCAGGCTCCCTCTTCCTCTTCCTCGCTTCCTCTCTTTTTCCCGATGCTCCTCGCAGTCATAATAAATAGGTGTGGAAATGATTCGTGGCTTTGGCTGGTAGCGAAATAACAGGAAATTGGTACTCTCTAGAACGATCCTTTAAATCATGCAGTCCAAAGCGAGGCTGCGTCTGCGTCGCGCCCTCCCCCTTCCCCTTCCAACCCTCTCCCCCCCTCCCCTCATTCAATGAGTTTTTAATTTCCCTTCGCCAGCGGATCCTTCGCTCTGCCGTGTGATTTGCGCTTAACGCAACTCAAACGCTTTCAATTTGGGATCGGTCTTTTAATTGAGATGATTGACTTTGAAATACATGGCTTGTCTACCGGACCGGGATTCGCAACCTCGTGCTCGTACTTTTTTCTAAGACTGGCAAATTACATTTATTCCCGTTCATTTTATTTTCGGAAATACTGCAATGTTGATTTTTGTAGTTAAAAAAGAAGGGGTGGATAACTTAAATGATTTTTATTTTGGTCAACCAAACTTGAGTGGTGTATCATCAAAACATTTACTTGTTATTTCAATTTCTAGTTCACTTGACTAAATCATTTTTTTTTTAGTGAATGTATTGAAAACATTATTTAACATCAGATTTTTTTTGTATTATTGTGTATGTGCCGTAATTCTTTGGGTCAGGGCAAATTTTTGTTTAAATCTCACAGTGTAAACAACACATCAATATATTCATTTTTTGTATAACTTTGCATGTAAAATTAACTATAATTATTGTCCAACGTGTTGAGTATTAATTTCATGAATACTGACAATTAATAATTACCATTTACAATGTAAAATATTTTTATTAAATATGGGATAGACATATTATAATATCATATTGTATATTGTGTTATCAGTTTCAGTGTGCATTTCCATATTACGTTATCAGAATGAGGAAATGAATACTATTGATAGTGGTATAGTATTACTATGAACGTTTTCTTAGCTGCCCTCCCATCGTTTTCGATTTCCGACTAAAGTCCACATATTGATTATATTGATCTTAATATTATAGCTAGGGGATGAACTTTATAAGTGCTCTATTACGTAAATGAACAAACATGGGTATTTAAATGGGGTATATTATTATAAAAAATAGCAATTTTATTATACCAATTTAAGATAAACTGGTATTCAGCATTAAAGTATTATTTTATATTTAATTGATTGCATTACCAATTTAAAACATTTCAAGCCAATTGCATATTTTAATTATAACACTAAAATAATTTGATCAACAATAATAATGTGCCTTTTTTATTTTTTTTTTTAAAGAGCATTGGTTATTTAAAGCAACATATATAATGCTGGAAAATTTTCACAATGAAATTTCAAATCAAGATATTGTATCGATTTCTAAAGACTCATTCCACTTAGTTGGGAAAATGATAGAACACTTTTGATACATTTAGAAAATTGGAAATATATTATTTTTAGAAAATTAATGATTTAATGTTTGAATTGTATTTATTATTATTTTTACTGTAGTTATAAGATCAAAACGAAATTTTATTAACAATTACATACTTCATTACATAATTCTATTTATTATTTTTAAACTTTTATTAATATTATCATTATTTACCTGATTAAAAGCTTGTTCAATTTTAAACAAATAAAAGGCATTATATATTTAAGAATGTCTAGAATTTATTTTCTTCTCATTCTCAAAAATAACGCCGTTTTATATAATTAAAGCTTATCGTGTATACAATAATTTTCTTTGGTATCGTAAAGGTTCAAAAATAATACACCGAAACTTTTCTTAATGGTGTGCATTAATTTGTATTATTACGAAAATGACCCCTTTCTGATGAGTCGTATTAACAGTAATTATACTCAGGTAAAGATAGCGAACAAAACGAGCGCAGAAATCAAACGCGAATAAAGATTACCGTGTGATAGACAGGGGGCGTTTCTGCAAAGATGGAGAACTCGAGTGTGTTTCTGGTCGATCGCCATATGCTCAATAAGTTGTTTTCGTACTTCACAACCGTCTGCATTAGATTTTCTGCGGCTTAAAAAAAATGCTGCCTCGAATATAATCAATTAATTTTCAAAGTACTTTCTTCGCAAAATCATTCCCTATAAATAACGAGTGTTCGCGTTCTAAAAATAATCCGTCGGCAATTTCATACTAATTGCGAGCCGTTTTATTGCAAATAAAAAGCTTCTATAATTACTTTTTCAAAATATTTTCAATGCTTCGTTCTTTTTTGAATGAATAACATTACTGCAATACCTTTTTTGTCATTTATTAAATTGCTAAAAAATCGTGTCGATTAATAATAACCGTTGGGCCGAGTCTTTGGAGCCGATCGGCCACATATCTTGGATTTTACGCGTTTCTTTGCAAAGCGAGTAAAACGAGAAAGGGAGGATGAGCGAACGAGCGAGAATTTAAGAAAGAAAAGAGGATCCACACACGGAGAACGAGAGTGGTCGGCGAACGCAGCCAGGGGGCTGAAGCGGTGGGCCGACACACCGCCCTTTTTTTTCTTCTTCTTCTCCTCTGCCTTTCCTACCTTTCTTTTTTCCAACCGCGATATTATTTCTTCGATTTTTCTTGGACGCGAACAGAAGACGAGATGCGCAGGGAATTACAGCGGATACAAAAAGTATTTACAAAATTCATATTGCGAAAAGGGATGCTCGATAAGGGAATTCATTTGTTAGATAAATAATTTTAATAATAATAATGAATAATAGTAATAAAGAATGTATAGCTGGTGAAGACGACCACAAATACAACGTGGAGCACAAATGAAGTTTATTTATTTTTTTTTGTGATAAAAAATGAGTGGTTAAGTTTATTGCGAAACTCTAAGAACCAACAGACGTTAATTCTGAAATATAAACAATTTTAAACTACTTTAAACGAATTTATTGTGGTTATGCATGTGAATGAGAAATTTTTCAACAATTTCATTCGTACTTAGATTATTGTTAGATTATTTTCGCGAGTAAGAGGAATTTTTTTTAAAAAAAAAAGATTTTTTGAACTCAAAAACATTAAAAATATTATTATTGATTCTCAGAAGTGACTTTATATATCACAATAATTTTAATATTGTAAAAAGTTTTTAATAGCGTAGCAAACAGTTTTCTAATGCAATTGTGGGAAAGTTATAATTTCATAACCTTAAATTTGCGTTATGCGAATACTTTTTGTCTCCATTGTAAAGGGATGAGGTTTTCGTCGGCCAGCGGTATAATTAAAATACAGGCGAGCCTCCAACTGCTTCTCGAGACTTCACCGAGATCCTTCTTGCTTTTTTTTTACGCGTGCGCGCTTTTTGTTCTTTCCTATTTTTCACATTTGGGTTCAATCCAAACGATTTGCATCTTTTTCCCCTTGGATATTTTATGCCAACTTATGCGCCCGTGGAATTCGTGATTTGAGTTGAGTAAATTTTCGACAAAATTGGGCGGAGCTTAACGATTTTGCGTATTTTATTCCATTCTGTTCGTTTATTTTACCTTTTCCTAAGAGAAATTTATTATTGAAGTTTCGATATCGAATCCGTATTTAGGCAGCTTATTTTGTAAAACGGAAATACTTTATAACTTTTTTGCATCTGCTGAATATTAAACAAGCGTACATGTTCAAAAGATTTGAATGTCCTTGCGGTAATTTAAATTTTTTTTTGGGATGGTTTTCTTAACAAGGACGTGCTTTACATAAATAGTATAAACTTAATTAATATATGTATATATTCAAACACAATAGTTCCAATCAAGTACTATAAATCAGACTAATTTATGACAGCTGAAATGAAACCGACTTTTATAAATATCATTTATTTTTAAAATAAGTTAAAAAATGTATTAAACATAATGTACGTTTCCTATTAGTACTGCTTTTGGGATTAGAATTTTTTTCTTTTACTCTTTTACTCTTCATGATTTTGTATACTATAAAACATGCGATAAAACTGAATGCAACTATTGGTGCTTCATTTTACGTGCATTAAATTATAGAATGTAATTACTGAATGTCTGCTTAAACATCACATTACAGTATTCTTCGTTTACCAGAAAGATTGAGAGTCATATTTTTAATCTTTCACTCGAAACATTAAAAATATTTAAATAGAAATATTCAAATTCATTTTATTATATTTATGATTATTTTTTATAGTACTTTTTCGGTTACCAGGATGTTAATCTTAATTCCCAATTGTTTTCGTAATGTTTTTGTTAAATAAATACAATAAAAGTGGTGAAATGTAGCAGAAAACAATTGCTAATGAAAAAGATAATCGCCGTTCGAATATATTTCGGCGAGCGACTTTTGTGCGAGGTGCTGAATTACAAATTGCAACATACGCGCCATATTATGCAGCAAGCACGCGTGGCGTCCTCGTCGGCAAACAATTAATATTCATCATGTATTAACGAAGCTATCGTATTTATATATCGTGAACACGGTAACCAGGAGTTCGCTTCAATTGAGCAGGTTCACAGCAGTTCCGAAAGATGTAGCAACGTGTACGAACAGTTGCTACTTTGATATAAATTTCGTTTAAACATTCACACTTGTAACAAATTTTCAATAATTTAACGAATCATTGATATTTCAGTAAACCAGTATTAATCTGTATAATCAATAGATTTGAAATTATATGAGAAAAATTAATAATTGCACAACTAATTCTTTGCTGACGAATAATTTCTAAAGCACTAGTTTTATTATTTATGAAATGTTTATTTTGGATGTTTATTGTTATATCAATATTTGTGTACAGGTATAAACTGTACTTTCAATATTTGTATAAAAATTTTAAGCGTATATAATAAATACGCTTAAAAATATTGCGGTATATTGGAAATATTTCAGGAAGTAATTGTTTCAATTATGTTGTTAATATTCTTCATGATTAATTAGAAAAATATCATACATTGGACTAAGTTCTTAATTTCCTGCTTTTTATAAGAACCTTGCAAACGAAAAGGAAAAAAGAAAAGTTATTATTGGTCACATTAACTGCTAAAGATATTTGAATCACTAAACCATTGTTCTAAATAATTGATAAGGCAATTTCTCATTGCAAGGTAGAAAAAGTAACGAGGAAATTCCGTGTAACAAAAAAATACTTATTAAAAGTGCGAAAATTTCGATCCCTGTAATGTTTTTTATCAATAAAAATCGTATAAAAATATACTATTTTTAAAAGCAAGTAAGAAATAGAGTTCAATTACTGATAATGACGACTTGTTTGTTTTTAATTTAACCAACGTAGGTAATTTTAATTAAACTTTTCAGGTCAGTCTGTAAATTTAAAGCATATTTATTTCCTTTTATATTGTTTGTTTTCCAATATCTGTCACGGTTTACAATTATGCCTCGGGATTTTAATCCAACCGAAATCGGCGTATTTTCAATAAAATTAAAAAATATAAAACGATAAATAAGAAAGAAATAATAAGCAAACGAGAAAATTAAATTAAAAATAAAAATTGAAGAGTGGTGTAATTGAATATACAAACGTTCAACGTTATTCAATAAATGTTTGTACCGATGCTACTTTTCTTTATCATTTTGCGTTTTTCCTTCTCATTGTGAACTACTGAAAGACATGACTATTTCATTTTTGATGCCGTAAAGAGCCATTTTATCGCCACGTTTAAGGGTTATTGTGCGATAAAAGTGGCGTTATTATCAGTTAGCTCGGAATGCCGGAAAAAGGGACCAGGTCGACGAAGAGGAAGACGAGCGGAAAAGCGGCCGAGCTCGTGAGAAGCATGAGTGGCTTTATGACTCGTAAAAGCTTGAGACATCGCGCTTCTCGACACGTGACACGCGTCTTCGACTCAGAGACCCGTCACTACTGTCGCGCTCGTCACTAGCTTCTTCCACTTCTTCGCCGAAAGATTTCCTTCTTTACGAGTTGAGCAATATAACAACGGCTGTTCGAACTCTGTGCTCCCCAAAAGACTGCTCACTGATCTCCTTATCTGGATTTCCTCTTATCGAAAATAATGGCCACTTTTTGATTTTAAAAGCAATATCCATTACTCTCTTTCGTTGTTTGACAAATTTTGTGATAATGTGCCGAATATAAATTTTATCAAATAATTACTTTTATATAGACTATAAAATGAGATACGATATACGTAGTAAAATTTTTGTTCAACTCTACACTGTATTCTGTGCTACTTATAAACGCACGATTTTTTTCTTTTTAATAACAAATAATACACTGAGAGAAATATATGAGTATATTTTACTAAGTGTTTTCGTAAAGTTGTGATATATTATCTTTCTTTTAAATAAATACTAATATTATTTCATATATTACGAATTTTTTATTATTAATTACC
>JABFPN010001990.1:0-24798 GCA_022817305.1 Leptoteleia sp. ZL-2020 | reverse complement strand
TCGTGTCGGCCACGACGTGTTACAAATGGTTTTTTTTTTTTTGCTTTTCGTTACAAATCGTTTTCGGTTACACGTGTTTCGGCGTGTGCGGAATAGTCGGTGTAATGGGTGTAATATTTCTGAAGCAACTGTGTCCATCGAATTAAGGTCGTTGCATCGCGGATAGATATCTTTTTGAAAGGTCGTTTCCTTTGGATTGGAGAGTTGGACATTATTGTTACATTTTGATTGGATTGCTTTTAGTTAATAATAAATTGCTAGGGGGAGCGATGAATTTATCCCAAATTTATTTCATCCCAACTCGAGTGTCCTTTATTAACTTAATTAACTTAATGAATATGCTCAAGTAATTGTATAAGCTTTTGGATGAAATACGTTTGGATAATTTGACGGTTTGATGATTTAATATTTAAATGAAAGGCTCGTTTTGATGAAAAAAATGTTAGATAAAGGGAATTTTATATGTTATGAATGTTGGATGAAACTGATGATTTAAAATTTCGATAAAAGTGTTTGGATGAAGTGAATTTTTGAGAAATTCAGCGCACCCCTTCAATACTTTTTTTTTTATTTTGTAAATTATCTAGATATGAAAAAGTTATCAATAAGAAATTAAAGACGTGTCGTAATAACATTTTTTTATTATAATATTCATATTACTTACACATTTTATTACTTTCTATATATTCATATTACCAAACGTAACGATACATCGACCTTAATTAGATAATTGTACTGTAAATGCAACTGTATTGTTATAAAAATGTTCTAATCTTTTAAAGTAAATATTAAGTAAAATTTTCCAACTTCTGAATTACGAATGATTAAAATAATTGGAACTTACTTAATATATTTATATATATATATATATATATATATATCACTAATTCACTAACTAAATAATAATTATATGAAAAATGCAGAAAGTGAGATGACGTAATCATTCGACTGTCAAGTTCGAATTGGAGTAATTAATTCAAAAAATGTACGTGTGCAAAAATCGCAAGAATGCAGTAATAAAATACTAGACACTATAAAAGTATGTGATGTAAAAGTAAGTGGCTTATATTTGGCATACACTATTTAACATGAATGGAAACTTTTTCGGAAATTAATGATTATTACAGATTATCCAACATCTAGAATTATATAATGAAATATATAATGAAATAATGCGTGATAAAATGTTATATGTTACGAATATATATATTTTTTTATTATTATCATACAAAATATCTGTTGGTTATTTAAAATTGTGATATTAAAACTACTTAATATAGTAAATTAGAATAATAATAATAACAGTAAATATTAGTAAAAATATAATGAAAAAACGATAAAATTTTTACTGTGATTTTTTAACATTTGCTTACAAATCGAGACATTTCACTACAATTGTGCAACCTTTTATAAACTAGTTCCAAGAATATATTATAACTATAAATAAAGTACTAAATAATACATCCGTGTATAAATTACTTATATTATGAATTCTTTATACACAGTTCTATATTGAATCTTTTTTAAATATATCATGCTATTATATTAAATACTACTTTATTAAGTATAACAAGTAACTTTGAAATAACACTTGTAAATTAACTTTTAAAAAATTATAAAATATTCCAAATAATAATTTTTTAATTTCAAAGTATATCTAAATGTTAAAAATTAAAAATCAAAAGGGATGTAAAGTTTGCTTAACAATAAGATTGAAAATATAAACCAAATGATAGACAAAGTTAATTAATATTTACTGATTCTCGCAGAAGAATAAGAAGGAAATAAGGAGGAGGAGAAAATAATACTTTTAAAGCCTTCGATTATAAGGCGTGTATGCAGCCACCAATATCTAAATGATGTATACTTTAATTTGTGTACACGTGCTGCGGAATTTTCGTATTCAGTAAAGGATACGTACATTCAGAGATGCGATTTATTTACGCGCCGTTTCGCTAATCAATAATTTCGGCACTTGGCCCGATTGAAAATCGTTTCCTTTTTATTTTACCCGAAATGCGATAGGTCAGGTTTTGCATTAGTCTGCTCTTTCTTTCTCTCTCTTTCTCTATCTCTTTCTCTCTACGTCTTTCTTTCACTTTCTCTGAATGTCGGGTTATTTTTCTACGCTGAGAATTAGGAGCTCGAAATTGTCAAGTAAAAGAAATGACAACTATGGCAAAAATGCATTGCAGTAATCGTTTAGTAAGAAAAGCTATGTAAAGGTATTATTTCGAAGGGACTGATAGTGGAAATGGAGCATAAATAGTAGACAAAGAAAAAATTGACAATCGAAGGGGAATTATAGTGCAGGCATATGGGATGGTTCTATTTGCCAACAGCTGTTGGTAAATATTCCTACGAGATATGAATGACATTATCGAATTGCGCAAACTGGTAAAGAAATTCCGAATAAAAATGAGACATATATGGTTCGTATATGTTTTAATAATATTATATATGGACATGTTTTTTTCTTAATTCATGTATGGTCGTACATGAATTAAAAAAAAAACGTATATGTCCATATATGAAATTGTTAAAATATCCCTAATAAAAATGAAACGTATATAGACATATATGTTTTTTTTTTTAATTCATATATGCTACATATATGTTAATTTTCATATGGGTACGTATGCGGTGTACTGATTTGATTAATGAATGATTAATTAATGACGTCAGGCTTAAAGTGCGAAAGTGGTATATAAAAGATGGTAAAATTATAAGAGGGAACTAAGATCATTGAAATGTCAAATTATTCTATCACCTATTCATACAGTTTGATATTTAAAGTTATATAATTCAAAGATCTTTCTTGCAACGTTACTTTATGCATCGTATATAAAACTTTATGCAATCGACTTCTGGGTATAGAACCATCAAATTTTCGATCGTTGTAAATTCAACAATTTTACTCACGACTATAACACTTTACATTTTATATATTCTTGACTTTGAAATCGCCGGAAAATGTATTTACTGTACTTTTTCTTTCTTTTTTTTTTATGCAAAAGTCGGTTATGTTTAATAGGTGTTCATAATATTGAAATTTTTTTTTCTTAATTAATAATCTTTCTGAATCAAGAAAAATTTCATGTACTATAAACTTCTAATAAATGTCAAGTTTGTGGCTTACATGCTTACATACAGAGAGGAAAGAGCTAATAAAAATTATTAAAATTGTTAGTAAACTGGTCGCATAGTCGAAGGAATTAATTATATTATTAACGCTAATAAACATCGTACGATTTACGCACATCCCTAAACTTTTTTAAGATTGCAATCTTTTGCTAAACTAATCTGATCCTATTATCTAATATTACGCAATGTGTAGAGTAATTAATCAACTTACAATGTATTCAAAATTTAAACCGAACGTCTAGATAATAATGCAAGATCAGTTAGCGTTCATATTAGTGTATTGTGGTACTAAAGAATGAAACTTTCCTAACTAATATTTGTAAGGTTGAATTAAAGCAACAAAAAAAGTTTGTTTATGTATTGTTTTTTGAAAACGTTTCATTTTTAGTACCATTAGTATAATTCCTAGTAAAAATGAAACGTATATAGACATATATGTTTTTTCTTAATTCATATATGACCAAATATAGACATGTATGGTTGATATATGGCAAATGTTGATTTAAATATAAGGAAATTATTTAAACAATATATGGCTAGAATATTATATCAATTATTGCCATATAACGACCATGTATATCCATATATGGATTAAGATAAAAACATATATGCCCATATATGTTTCATTTTTACCTGGGCCGTGTTTCATCATACGAAACTAAATAATATCATAATCGTTAATACACGCCCAAAAATCAACTTCGTTAAATTCAAACGAACAGTTATGAAAAGCCCGACAGATTGTTCATTTCATTATAAAAAAGATTGTTTCGTTCGTTACGAAACGCGAAATGTGCACCATCACTGTTACGCGCCCGCGGATCTAAAAATATCATGTGTTTAATCTATCGGTTATTATTATCATGATAACTGCACCGGGAATAATTTCGCTCTTGTTTTGCGTAACACATGACAGCGGAATAAGTAACCATGAAAGTCGTTCAAATGCTGCTGCATAAAATACTTGGGAGTTCGCTCCTCAAACTGTCACCGACAATAAAGTACGGAAAATGATACCTTTCAAGTAAAACACGACGCGTTCAGTTTTAACTTTAAAACACAAGCTAAACAAAAAGTGACAAATAGATAAAAGCACATTTTCGATCGTTTTTACCGTACGCGCCTGCGACAGTCGTGTGTCTGTCCTATAAACTTTCCGAGGGGAAAAAATGGCACCGCAAAAACACCGCAGTTACCGTCTCTTTCCAGGGAATCGTTATAACCGAGGAATTATGATTAATAATTAAATTCGCGCGTGAAAAAAAAAAAAATTTTTTAACGATTAAAGGCTCAAAATGTCGCAATTGATAAAGTAAAATTCATGGTATTAATAATTAATGAATTTTTGTACCGAGTGTTTGGAAATTGTCTTGTTTTCGCCCTGTTTAGAAAAGGGAAACTTTCCGCCCTACGGTGGAAAACGACTAGTTTCCGCTCTAGGGCGGAAAACTGCTGTTTTCTTCGTCCGAAATGAGTTACTTTGCGCGCACGTGACAAACGCCACTTTACTTGCATGTTTCAAGAAAATGAATTTAAGATATGATTTTTTGATTTATCAATTCTTATCAAAATGTTCCATAAATCCGCGCGAAAACGTTAATATTTGAAATAACAATTATTTTGCGCGTAACGCGCGTTGAAATTGAAACGTCCTGGAATGGGAAGCGAGAAAGAAAAAAAGTTCCATTTCCTTCTTACGTGTAAGCGGGCAAAAATACACGAAAAATCGTTACACAATCCGGTGAGGTCAAGGTCAAGGCATCGATTAATTTACCGCCGAAAAAGTGATGCCTTTCAACGGGACTTTCGTCGAAATGAGCTTTCCCCGGGCGGGATCCGTACGCTTTAACGGTCAATTTTTAAATCAACCGAGATTTCGGATTGATTAAACTGCGCGAGATCGTGCGCGACCTCTTTGGTAAACCGTTGTTCGGCGCGCCGGGAACTTTCGCTAAAAGCGCGACGCAAAGGTCTTTTCGTTTTGCGGTGAAATTGAAAAGGAAAAAGAAAGGGGAAGATTAAAGAACGTGTGCAGTGCTCGCGACGGAGGAATGCACTCAAAGTACCCAGTTAAACATTTATATATGCAACATATATATTGATTTTTGCATGGTATAACATACATTTCATGTTGCATATATTCACATATATATGGGATATATATGTGGCCCATATATGTTGTCGCTTATATTTTTATTTTTATATGGGTAGTTTCTAATAAAAATGAAATAAATATATATGTTCATATATGTGTTAAGAGTTTCATGTATGAACATATGTTTTTTCTTAACTCATATATGGTCATATACGGTCATATATGAATTAAGAAAAAAAGAGTACACGTCCATATATGAAATTGTTTAAACATATACGAACCATATACGTTACATTTGTATTAGGGGTTCGATTCGGTGACGCTGACGTTCTTTTTTTTTTTATTCGTAGCTGGCGCTCGCCTTGACCGCCGGCACCATTTCCACCCGTCGAATAATTTCGGCGAAAGGATAACCCGGCGACGCGAAAGATGAGATTTTAAAAGGATTTCGCCCGGCGAGCCAGCTGAATGCATGCAAAATGGAACTTTCAAATGATGTAATGTTATGAATAAAAGGCTCGCACGATCTCAGCATTAAAGTTTCGCGGACTTGGTGTCAATTTCACGAAAATGATCCCGACAGTTTTATCGGGCCGGTGAAAAATGATCAATCAATAGCGCCGAATAAGCTGCGTTTCATTATGCCGATTTTATCGCTTGAATTTTAAGTGATGAGATTTCTTTTTAGGTTGAAAGACAATTTAGACTTTTTTTTCTGTTTCTTTATGGTTAAAGGTCGAATATAGTTTGATTTTGTCATTATAATAATAAGATGGTATATGGGTATTTTAATTAATTGTTTATTGATAGAGGAAAGTAAATAAATTCTTTGATTTTATAAGAAAATAAATTTAATATTCAATAGAATTTTATATCAGACAATTGAACTTTTTTGGAATGTTTTTTATGGGGAAATAAATAAATTAAAAAGGAATAAAAAAAATACCTTAAAATATATCTAATAGAATACACTTTAACGATAAAAGGTATTCGAGTACTATTTTTTTTAGTCAGAAAAAAACATTAGTGGAGTACCATTCAAATAGACTCGTTAAATATATTTGAATGGTACTCCACTATAAAAAAAAGTGGCATTTCAATGTCAATATCGTCGTCGATGTCAAAAGTTAAACATTTCTGCCGGGCCATGTACAGCTAATATTTAAACGTTTCAATTATTTAGATTTAAAACACGTGTTCTATTTTCGAGCATTTCATCTGATAGCGAATACGTGAAATATTTTAATTTCAAACGTTTGAGGTCAAAACGTTTTATAGATTGAAATATATTTCTCGTTGAAACGCACAAACATGCCTTACAAAGTTTAAACTTATAAACAAAATAATCGCAAAGTTCGTTATTGTATTAAAATGAAAAAAAAAGGAAAAAAAAAATTCATTTCCTTGATGCTGTCGAGGAAATACAGTGCGCGACTTTTCGCCAGCTGTATCGTCTTCCTCCGGCGTAGATGCCAGGTGTGGATTAAATTTAAAACGAAAATGGTAATCGCGGTGATGCGTCTTAGGATTCTAATTCCAAGCCACGGCGTTTTGCCGGCAAACTAATTTCGTTTACGACGCGAATTCGCGCGCTGGTATCTGAAGCGGACGAACATTCCGCGCAATTGTTCGAATGTCCAAAGTGTGCGTTACCAAATTACAGTTATACCGGTATTCCGACCGATCGAATGAGTGTTATTAAATGGCATTTTTGACTTGCGATCAGTCCGATGGTCCGCATTATACTCCCCGCAAAAAAAAGATGGCATTAAACGGAATAGAATGAAATTGAAATTGAGAATATTCAGTTCGGTTTAAGAAGTTTTTTGGGATTGAAAGTATTTCGATTTCAGTTCAATTTTACGGTTTTAATTTCATATATAGTCGTTTTCAAAGTTCTCTGGTTCAATTCCGTTTCTGATATTTAATAGTTCTCGATTTCATGGGGGAATAAATTGAATTCCGTCCAATGAAATCGATATACTTTCAATTCCGAAGAGTTCCAAAACCGAATTGAATATTCTCAATTTCAATTTCATTCTATTCCGTTTAATGCCAACATTTTTTCCAGGAGTGGCATTAAGTTCTTACGGTTGTCTATGCTTTGCCTATCTTTAACTTTCCTTATCTTTTCCTTGTCTTTGACTTGAGAAATCCACAAGTTTGGGTTGAAAAATCCTTAAGCTTAGCTTGACATTTCTTCACATCAATTATCTATTAGTAAAGCTGGTAAAAATGAAACATATATGGACATATATGAATTTATTTTCTTATATGAAATTGGTAGAACATACATGGACCATATATGTCTCATTTTTCCTGGGAATTCTAATAAATATTTATTTAATTAAAATATTTTAATACTATCGCTCGTCATATATTAATTCCCATTTGAAACTTTAAATTTGCTGGTTCGTTTCACTTTTATTTCCATGCTAATGGTATTAAACTAACCCTCCATTTATCAGTATTCCGTAGCCAACTTCAACTATGGTTGGTACACTGGATTTTAGCCGGAATTTTCATTATACGCTAAAACGACGCGGCGATTCTTAAATACCGCGTCGCGAGATCTCCCGGCGAGAAATCCCCCGGGATTCGGCGGGGGAATATTTGTCGAATTTATTTTTCGTATTTGCGTAATGTACCTCGGAGGAACAGCCGCGAACAAATATTTATTCTTTAAACGCGACTGCTCGTCGATACGCGGGTTGTTTTTTCGCGATATCTAAACAACCGAAGCGAAATCGCTCGAATCTTTTCACGCTTAATTTCGGCGGGTAATATTTTTTGCCTCAAAGAATCCCGGTCGTAAAAGGAATTCAACTTTTGAATAAATGTCTCATTTTGCCGTTGGACGCATTTCAGTTCAATTATTTGACCCGAATCGAGGAATTATTTTCAAATTAGCGTGGTTTTTTATTTTCAAATTCAATATTGTTACTTTTTGAATATTATCAAAGGGTTCGGGGGAATGGAACTGAAGAAAGAAACGTTTTTCAAATTGAGCACATAAAAAGACAATGTTTATATATATTTAGAAGGTCAAATTAAGTAAATACAAAATAAAGATAAGGTGTGTTTAGAATTTGCTTTTTTTTTCAAAAAGTTTCATTTTTCAGTGCCATTTGGGGGGGGGAAGAAAAAACCTTTACGTCCCTGTTTTCATTGACTTTTTCACGGACGTTAATAGTTGGCGTTGAATATTAATGATTTTTTTTTTATTCGAATTCAAATCACCTGATAATTACAAATTATTATTCAACAAACTAATAAGTGGTTTACTTGGTGGGAAAAAAATTCATAGACTCGTAAATTTCGCGAGATTTATAAGATTACATCACAGTATCCCAAGGGTAATTCCAGATCAATCTGTGATACATCGGCTAAACGGATTTTGGATGTAATGATTTTCATAGTCGATTGCATAAGTTCATACGCTGCATGTTCATCCATGTATAATGGCTCTATTGACGCCTTGGCTAAAACGCAATTCGCCATCTTTATCATTAGTTGGGGAACGTTGAAGAAAAATCGTCATCTCTTTTAACGTACTGTTTTGTTTAACAACTGTAACCATCTACAAGGCAAAGGTAAATATATATTTATATATAATTACAAATATATATGTATATAAACGGTGGGTTTGAACCAGGCCCTGTATTCAACACTAGATAAGCGTTGGATGATTAAATTTTGCAGGCAAATTTTCAAATTTTGTTCGGAATATTTTCAAAATTTGATGGGAAATTTGAAATTGAGTGTCTAAAATGTATCATACATTTCTAAACTAATATTGTCGGGCCCCAGGAGCGTAATTTTAGGAAGCATCCTCAAAACTACTGATGTACATAATGTGTTTTTGAGGAAGGTACCAAAAACTACCAGAAAACGAGTCATTTTAATGACTATTTGGTCACAAAACCACCGTTTGATTAATATACATATATACCTATATTATATATATAAATATTTATAATTGTATTTATACATTAAGAGGAAAGTATTACGTGAAGATGCGAAGTAAAACTACTTAGGAGGTACCTCGGCATGTCTCGAGTGGTACATCATTGAGAATCAATGTTTCGTAATATAAAGAATATATTTACGGATCAAGTCTAACAACACTGGGGAAATCAGGTGACTTACAGATGGTACGTGCTTTTTCGAACTTTTGCTAGACATACCTCGTGGAGTACCTTTAAGAAACAGAGAAAGAACAAACGTTCATTCAACTACGTGAATACTTGTATATTTTTTTTTTTTTTACGTTCATTGATCGCAGTGGTATTCTTATTCCACGAAGAATGTCTCGAACCATAAATTGTTTTGAAATGAAGAGATACTATTTTTGGCTGGAAAAACTTGGCGAGAAACGCCCCGGCAAATGCAGCACCCTTTTTTATTAACCCCCTCCCCTCTCCCCCGACAAAATTATACCCCGCTTTTTGTTTGTTAATTTCAGTACAATAATTCCATTCAGTTCGGCCATTTGGATCGCTTCTTCCGTTGAAATTGAAGTCGGGGGGGGGAATATACAACAACAAAAAATTGATAATACGCGCATTTATTTCAAATTAGCCCCACTTCGCGCGCGATTTATGAAATGCTCCGTTTGGCACTGCATTTGCCATTCTTTTTCTCCGCGGGAGATTAATAGTTTACATTTCCACTAGGGAGACGATGAAACTTTATTCATTAATCGTCATTAATGTATTTTCGTATTTAGGCGAGAAAGCCTCATCGCTCTCTAATTTCATTTTAAACCTGCGTGTGTGCAAATACGAGCCAATTTTTGACACATAATTAATGAACCTCGGGAGCTTTCAATCGGTTCAAGCGCTTTTTAATTAGCCGCCACCAACGGTCGGTCCTCAAATTGACTAATATATGCACTGCAGCTTTTTTTTTTCTCTCTCTCTCTCTTTTTTTTATATTTCTTTTAAATCAAGACAAGTAATTTTGTCAGTGTTATATAATCATGCCTTGGGGGGGGGGGGGAGTTTATTGTTAATTGGTTCGCTCATACTTCGGGTGCTCGTAACATTATATAATTATGGTACCGCAGAAATTGTTCAACAAATTTCTTGATTAAATCCGCTGTAACGCATAAGTTATTTTGATGTTATCTTGAAACAGTCGTTTACGATGGGTACAAATTATTTATTGTGATGTTTCTGTGCGTTTGAGCAAACGAGTTAGTGTGGTGATTTATTTTTGATATAAATTATCGAATTTTGGACTTTGGATGAATTTCTATTGCAGACTTATTTTATTTTGTCGAATTTTTGATAGAAACTTAAGATGGGCAATATCAATGACTTGTCCTTTAATAAAAATAGCTTTTGATGTAGTTTTTTGGGATCTTTATTTATTTTGAATTTGAAATTTCACTATTTGTGCTGTAGTGTCCCTTTTTTTGAATCGACAATTACATATAAAATCAATTTTAAGAATGCACTTTGTCGTTTATGAAAATATTGGCAAGTGGTGACTTCCTTTTAAGCTGGTGTCAGTGTTTTTATAAAGTGAAATTTATTCTGATGAAATATTCAGCTGAAAAGTGCTTTATATTGAATTTATATTCTATAATCAAAATTTTGGTTCATTATTCAAAGAAAAATTTAAGTTTAAGAGAGGTTCATTTTTATATTACAAGTTTATTTAAATTTAGTAATTTGTAAAGCTTAGTTTGTCCACATAGTAATTATAATTTACTGGAAAATTTGAATTTTGTATTATCATTACCGTAAGTACTTTTATAACAATTTCTTTTCATAATAATAAGTTAAAGAAAAATGTTACACTTGACCCTCGTGAGCAAACCATTATATTATATTAAATATTATGTGGCACTGAAAAATGAAACGTTTTCAAAATACAGTATGTAAACAAACATTGTTTTTTCTTCGCGTTTACATCCACTTTTCTGTCCTTCGGATGTAAAAATAATATTATTGTTTTTGTCCCCTTAATTTGGTCTTCCAAATATTTACAAAACCTTTTCATATACCCAATTTTAAAAACATTTCATACTTCAGTGCCATGAATATTATATTGAATTACATCAATTGCTTTATCATTTTGTACACTGAGAGAAATTTGCTTAGTACGGCCAACTAAAAACTTTAAGTTATTGTCAAATAAGTTGGACTAAATAAATTTATAGTTGGACAAATCAAAAACTATAGTTGTGAGAACTAATTCAGCCCCAACTTACTTTTTTAGTTCGTTATTTCGACAACTCATAAAATATAGTTCGAATAACTAATATTTCTTACTTGTGTTAGTAGGTGTCATTTCGTTCAAGATTGTCGGTATTCAATGTAACGTCTGCAAACAAACAGTCCAGAGTGACTTTTTTCCATTCTCATAGATTATTTTCACGGATTAAATTAGTTAATACAAGTATTTATTTAATGGTTCCCTAAATGTTGTAAGAAAAATATGTACATTGTCATTTGAAAGTATTAAATGTTTTTGATTGTGACTTATAAACAATAAGAACAGCAACATTCACAAGGTAATTATTTATAAAGTTTGACATAAATTAAAATTTAGTTTAATAAAATTCAATGATTCAAAGAGTATTTATAGCAGCTGTGATATGAAAATAAATTATAAATATAATTGAAATAATGTCAATGAACTGAACTCAACTAAATAATTTTTAGTTGGTTGGACTATGTTTTCCTCGGACTGCAATTAACATTTTTTTAGTTCAACCAACTATAGTTCAGAAATTGATATAACTTTTTCTTTTAGATGTATTAACTGAGCTATACTATACTTGTCGAAAAAACAAACTAAAGTGTTTTTAGTTGGCTGTACTATATTTTTCTCTGAGTGTACAGATCGTGATTAACTTATATAATAAAAATGTGAAAATGATAACATAATATCGTGCGAGTCGACGTTTCCGCGAATGTCTCGAGTCGCGTCTGACATAAAATGCTTCGTACTACTTGCAGCCGAATTCCCATCTTCACGGGTCGAATCAATATTCGATCAGACCGCGCAAGCTTTTTTGGATCAAATTGTTAATAAACGATAATAAGAAAGCATATCCTTTTCTCCCGGGGGTAATAATTTCGTTTTTAACTCAAGTATCCCGCAATATGGCAACGCGCGTTAAAATGTACGACGATCCATCAATTTGTCAAGCCGGGGAGCATCGATCAGTATCACTTTTTCAAATTGACGAATGATTTTCCTCTTTTTTTTCTCTTTCTCTCTCTCTCTCTCTCTCGTTTTCGGAATTACTGTTCTTTAAGTTCGAAGTCAGGGTTGTTGTGAGTCTTCTAAGCGTTGACCCCGATTATAAACGTAGAGGTTAAAATCGATTGCGCGGAAACCTCGACTGGCGCGATAATGATAAGAACGTCTTCGATCCGAAAAGGGTCTTGCATTTAGCACTCACTGTTTTTCTTGTAGAGTAAAATTTCAAACTGATCGTGAATCTGCCCCTCGAGACACTGCTCGATCCTTGCTATGGTCTCCTTGTTCGTAAGCTCTCCGTACATGAAGCCGCAACGACATGATTTTTGCATCACCTGAAATTATTATCAATGTCATCATTCGTTGCTTAACAACTGTGAGGAAATGTTTCGCGAATCATTTACTATTTTTTTATGGAACTGAAGAACGAAACGTTTTTTTTTTTTAATTTAGCAAGAATAAGCAATGTTTGTCAATATTTATAAGGTCAGATTAATGAAACAAAAAAAATAAAATTGTTTATTTATATCCAAAGGGTAACAATGGTTACAATTTATATTTTGTGTTTTGAAAACGTTTCGTTCTTTAGTACCATTACTATTTTTATGTGTTTTTTTTCCCAGTGTAATATCACTCGATGAATATTGCTATAAAAATATTGATTATTGAAAGTTGAAAACTTTATTACTGGAGAATTAAATTTTAGGATAAAAGTGTCGATTTTTCTTCCTCAATTTTTTATTTAAATTTTTTTTTTAACATTCGGTTACGATGTGGATATATGTTGTGGGTTGAAAATATTGAATGAATTCATTATAGAGGAAAGTTGTAAAATACTTTTACGGTAGACTTTTATTTCATTGATTATAAATTATAATATAATTGTATCGTAAAACTGAATGAATGTATTTAGAGTTTAATATCGCTTGTGAAGTTGTACGAAAATTAAGAATTCGAACTGAGCTGCCTTTTATTGGTCATTAATTTATTATAATGACGTTATGCTGAATAAATCTATTAGTTTATGAAAAATCTATTGGTAACAAATTGCCATTGTTTTGGCTTGTACTTTTCCAAAAGTATTCCCAACATTGAAAATATTTTAAATGATTGTATTTCAAGGATCATCAATGTCCTATTGTGTTACGTTCGTTAAATACGAAAAATAAATTAAAAATAAATTTGACAAATGACGGCCATTCACACATTATTCGACTGCGAAGAAACTGGGCTTTATTGAAATGAAACATTATTTTACTTTATACGGTTTCCTTTAAGTTCAATTCCGCGCGGTCTAACGATAATCCCACGTTTTTTTTTTTTTTTTTTACAAGGCTCTTCTTTCTTATTTCCACGATATATACATATCAACGCTCCACAATCCACGTTACGGGCGCTGAATATAGAGCAATAAATCTACCGATGGTGTCGTAAATCTCGCCGTCGAAATCGTGCCCAGAGAAATCTTTCAGGTATGCAAAAGAGATCTGTCAGAATTGCAAACCTGTGTTTTTTTTCTCCCCCGAGAAGGATGAAAAAAAAAAAATAATAAAAAGTAAAAGGTAACGCGAAATCGGGGGATACTTCGATTGGTGGAAAAATTATCACGCGCGACGAGTGACGAATCAATCAAAATCTTTTTTCGCATTGAACAAACGACTCAATTTCTCAGCCGAGAGCTATTTCTACGAACGAAAAGTGGCGCGTTGAAGTATGTTTGTTTATCCGAATAGTGATTCAATACACCCTTTTTGTTTTAACACGGTAAAAGAACGGACAAGGGTGTAAAAAAGGATTGGGAATGCTTTTATAAAAATTATTTTCGCTCAAGAATTTTGGTACTTTAAAGCAAAGCGAAAGACAGACGAGATTGGAACAAAAATAAAATGTATTGTTCACATTTTTTTTTGTTTATTTTTTCTCCTGTTTTATCCCTGCACAGTCTGCATATACCAAGAAGAAAATAGTAAAATTTAAAGCTTTTTTATTAATTTCGAGATACCTCCTAAGGGTGAAATTAAATTTAAATATTCCCAAAGTTAAAGACTTTTTTCTGCTTGTATTTACTTGTCAAATATATCCTTAATTTGGATACAAAAAATAACAATTAATGATACTTTTATTTTCTCGGTGCACAAACCTATCTCTCGCGTGCTTTTTTACTTCTTGCCAAATCTCCAAGTTTTCCAGCGAAAATGATATTTCACCGAGTGACGAGAGACAAAAAGTTTTTCGAACGCGTTCGGCGAATGTGGTTTCGCGCATTTCGTGGCGATAAGAGTGACAGGATGAATGATAAGTATGAATCTTAACTGAAATATTACCTCGGCTCGATTGTAGCCCGAGATCTTGCAAAAGCTCTCGTTGCAGTAGACGATTGGGAAGTCGACGATCTGAGCATTCGCCAACAGGAAACTGCTATCTGCTGCAAGCGGAAACATATCGTGCCTTATGTAGTCTAATGGGCAACATTTGCGGACAAAACTTGGCGTTGGCTTCGAAAATATTTGATCATTCAACCTTCTTTGGGCCATATTTAATCTTTAATCGGTGTTTAATGTATTAGTCGATATCATTCGCGAGCATCGATGTTACTTATCAGACATTCGTCCAAAAAATTCACACGGTTTCCTTCTATTTTTGCCAACATTGTCATATCGTACATTGAAAAAAAAATTTTTGAGTGCTTCCAACTCGATGAGAGAGTTGATGAAGGCATACTTGAAGCAACCATATTCGAGTTAAATCTCCCATATTTGTATAGTTGAATTGACTCGATATTCAAATTGAATAATTGAAATTAGTGAAATGACAGTCGGTGTATATCTCACGTTACGAAACAGTGACTTTGGCGCAGTGGTTTAACTTTTAACTCCATGTTAAAATATCTACCTACTGAGTTCAAATCCTAGCCAAGGCGAGATTATGAAAAGATTTTGTTATAAAATTATTAAATAAAATATTTTTCCTTACCAAGTATACATAGAGTTAATTAAACTCAAAAGATATTTTATTTGTATTAATAAAATGAGCTATGTCAAATTATAAATAAGCTTGATCGTATTTGACTCAGGAAACGAGTTGATTCAACTCGATTTTACTTGATTCAACATAGCATTTTTTACAGTGTATATAAACAAAAATGCTTTGAAAGATATTTTCTTTTATATGAAAGTTAATGTTCGTAATGATGTAATAAATTTTTAATAGTTTTAATAATTTGGAGTGCAGTAAGATTATTAATATTTATTCAATAATTATACAATATTTATTCTTAAGAAGCTTTATTATCTCAACCGGAATGTGAACCTAACTAATCTCGAGAATTAACGCAGTTGTTCTGAAAGAGAGTATAAGTATAATATATCTTCACGGAACAGTTCACGTAACCGATCGAACATTATTTGGATAGAATTTCCTAGCTGCGCGTTTCCAAGAATTTCATTCCGAATAGTGTAAATATCATGTTATATTAAGTATGTTTATATTAAATAACACACGTTTCAATCAATTTCCGTCGTTCACTTTTAAACTCACATGTTAACTTAACACCCAAGAACATACATATTAACTTAAATACCCACGCAAAGTCAACATATATGTGGCATATATATCGTACGTCACGTACATGATTTGCACTGTATAAATATCACATATATATTATACCATGTAAATCAACATACACTTACAAAACTGCCTATTTAAGAATAATAAAATCTTCTTATCTTTAATAAATTTTCTATTTAATATTTTTAGAAATTCTTAATGTAAGAATAATTGTATTTATCATAAATAGATTCTGTTTAATGTAAATAGAAATTCAACTGCAATTTTGTAGGTGGTTATGTCGCATATATGCGGTATATACGGGGAATATATGGGACATATATGACAAACATATATATCCCATACATAAATGTTTACCTGCCAGCATGGAACTTAAACTTATAGAACCATTGTAACCGTGATGCAAACTTTACAAACGATTTTACCGAACTTTTGGTCGGTCAGAACTCACGTTTTGGCCAAGTTTTTTTTTGCGGTCGACGGAAACTTTTTAATGACACAACCCACGAAGATGATCTGCATCAGAATCTAATTCTCGTCGGAATCTTTTATCGAGTTTACGATGTAATACACGATACCTTTATCGAACCGGATAAGCTATGCCAGCGTGGCATCCTAATCGTAGATGAGAAATTAACGCCGCGAGCTTTTCGAACATTTTTCAACGCAATTTCTCACCGGGTAATCGGTCGGGTCCCATAAGATCTCGTTTGACTAATTGAGCTCAGAATGGATAACCCAATTTACATTAATGGAAATGTAACATATGAAACATTCGCGTCTCAATTAAGGACACAACTATGGCCTTTCCTGACACAATTTCTTAATGAACGTCTCAATTAGTGCCTTATGATAAATTGTATTTGTTTGATGACCGTCAACGTTATGAATTATTGCCAACGTCAGAATTAACGTTACGATTACCTATTGTAAGTCTGTAACGAGCATAATATTAGCGACATATTAAGTGTGAAATTGAAGGATGAAACGTTTTTTTAGGTGTAAATAAACAATGCTTGCTAAGGTTTGAAAGGTCACCAGTGGAAAACAAGTGAAAAGCTTTTTAAGTTAATCACATTATTTTCCAAAGATGTTGATATATTCAGAATGTATTTATATTTAAAAGAATTATTTCTTGGTATTCTAAAGTTCTGTCTATATTAAATCTAAATTTAGTGGATATTGTTGATACTTTTCTACTAAAAATGAAACATATGTGGACGTGTGTGTTCTTTATTAAAACATATATGGCCTTATATGGCTATATATGATGGTTATATAGAATCTTATATCTTATATCAATTATTGCCATATATCGACCATGTATGGCCATACATGACCATATATGTTTCACTTTTACTAGAGGTCCTTGTATGAAATAATACAACATTTCCAATCTCAGTTTATATATCAATTTTAATGAACAATACTTGCTCCAATCTGTTTTATTTTCGGGCACAAATGTGACGAATTAAATTTAACGCCACTCAAAGCAAAGCCAATGCAAATCGAAGAATTGGTCCTTCGAGTTCGCTCGTCAACACGGCGAGACAAAAATACATTTCATTCATGCATATGTAGATGGGTTGATTTGCCGTATACGATCCTGATAAAAATGTACGACGGAGCGCAGTTTTCGACGATAAATGCATTTTTACACGAAATTGCTTTCAGTTATGAATTAAGCTCATGGCACGGGGAGGAAAAACAAGGAAGCGAGGGAAAATGGCGCGCTTCGAAAAGTGGAAAAAACAATAACCGCGGCAAATAAATTATGGGCCACTTTTGCGCGGCTTTATGTTTACCGGCGTGGGCCGAGTGACTTCGCCGCGGCGACAAAAGTGGCCACTCGATAAAGTTCAAAACGGTCACTTTATACGTTGTAAAATGTCAGAGCGCGCGTGGCCAACGTCGAAACTTTTGTTTCGACAGCGCGCACAATATTTCCCTTTCATCGTCCGCCGTATTTTCAGCCGGCGCACGCCGCCCGCTATCTTGGTGTCAACGCGAAATCGATCTTTTATTTCTCCGCCGCGAAACAGCCCGAATGTAAATGCGGTCGCCAATCTTCGACTTTCATACACGGAGAAAAATGTTTAGTTGTGTTAACCAAACATTTGGTTCTTTTTTAGCTGACCAAAATTTTTAGTTGAAATAACCAAATATGTTGGTCAGAATATTTTTTTTAGTTACTTCAACCAAAATTATTTGTTATTGAAACAATAATTTGGTTATTTTAACTAAAGATTTTGGTCAGCTAAAAAAGAACCAAATTTTGGTTAACATTTTTTTCCGTGTAGAAAATACCGGCTCGTGCGTACTTTATCATCGTGTAACTGGTCTCGTCGTAAATTACGCTGACCTTATTGCAATAATGTTTATCAAACGCGACGATTCTTCGACGTGTCCGACGAAAGCTCGAATCAATGTACGAATGATTTTATGTTTGATCGGGGTGGGTTTCGCACTGAAATTGTCGGAGTACAGGATAACGAAAGGCACTTTTGATTGACTCGTTTAAATGCAACCGCGGTCATTTTGTGAATATATATGTATATATATGTTGTAGCATGTAAAAATCAACATATATGTCGCATATATAAATTTTTACCTGGGTAGCATCTCCATGTTTTATTTTATTGAATTTTTCTTTTAGTGCACTGAGAAAAAAGTTATATTAAAAATTACTATACCATATGAGTTCTGACAGATATCATCTATGGTGTCTACAAAATTACTATACCAATTATAATGAAATTTTCCATTCGATATAATAAAATTTAATATACTAGTATGATAATAATCACCAAAATAACAAACAAATTTACAACACTGATATAAAAAAATTTACCATATCGAATGGAAAATTTCTTTATAATTGGTATAGTAATTATGCTGACACCATAGACGATATCTGTCAGAACTCATATGGTATAGTAATTTTTAATATAACTTTTTTCTCAGTGTGAAAATGAAACATATATGGTCCATATATGTTTTAACAATTTCATATAAAGAAATAAAAAATTCATACATGGACATATATGCTTTCCCTTAATCTATATATGGCCATACATTGTCGACATATGGCAAAATAATTGATATAATATTCTAGCCATATATGATTTCAATAATTTCCTTTTATGGAAATCAATTATTGCCATATATCGATCATATATGGTCTTATGGATTAAGGAAAAATATGTATGTCTGTATATGAATGTTTTATTTCCATATATGAAATTGTTAAAACATATAAGGGCCATGTATGGGCCTTTTTTTGCAATTAAAGGAGTGGAAGATAAAAAAGTATCGGCACAAAAAATACCGCGCATATTTTGTTAAGCCAATTACATCTTATTTGCGAATCCGTCGAGAATGTTTGATTAAAATTTTAACCAGACACAACATTCTATCCGGCATTGTGTGCGCAAGGGATTCTCATAAACAAGACCATAAATAAACTGACGATAAATCACTCGGATTTGAAGTTGTCGGATTTTTAGTCGCAGATAAGTCAAACCAATTAAAATTAATGCAAAATCCGTGTGCAATATTTTTTTTTTTGTTCGGTCCAATTATATTATTGAACTAATTATTGTTCTTTAACTTCACAAGTTTTAAGTCTTAATTCGCACATATTATCTTACTATCTTATAGATAAGAAATAAAAGTAAAATTAAAATAACATTTTAAATATGAAACATTTATTAATATTATATGAACCCATGTACGAAGTCAACATATATGGTGCATATATGGCAAACCGTAGTAAAAATTCCATATATATGGTACATGTATGGTACATATATGGTCCGTTGTGAAATTATTTGAAATTATTAAAATATATTTCGAGCATATATATTTCATTTTTACTAGGGAAATGTTTACCCCGGTAAAAATGTATATATGCGTCATGTATACATAACATATAAGGGACATATATGCGATATATAATACAATATTAATATAATACATAAGATTACATAACACTCAAGAAAATTAAAATTTCAACAACCTATATCTGACAAACATATTAAGTTCTACACGGGCAAATAATGTAATAAATTTAAATTCTCAGAGCATTCAGAATCGGCGATTTTGAACGACTGTCCATGCCAAAACGATTGACAAGCATACAAAACGTCTTGTCCGATAAGAAAAGTCTGTCCCTCATTGTGAACTAGCATTGATTTTCACTTGTCCAGCGCGGAAGATGTTTCCCATTTCATCGTGTTCCTCGCAGTGGATACGTAAAAGCGCGGAATATGATTGAAAAGGGGTGGGGGGTTAGGTGGGGATGTGGAAGAGGGGGGGTGGAAATTTATAGCGGGGGGAAAGGAGCAGTTTGAGTTGGCCGGATAGAGGCGAAGGGTGCTATTTCAGCCGGCTCGTCATTCAACGACTTTCAACGAGCGGAGAGGCTTCTTAGAGAATGCTCGATCAAAAGTACCCACTCGTTACAATAGGGCTTCGACGTTCGATGCTATATTTGTATTTATTCCTGCGCACACGTCGCGTGTTAAGTACACGTATGCACAAATAATTAACCGCTTATCTCGTGAACTCTTGATACCACTCTCGTGGCGTACAATGCCGGGGCAAAAGTTGTTGGCACCGGTAATGTCGGTTAAAAATGGCTCTCTTCCCCCCCCCCCTTTTTTTCCTTTTTTTCTCTTTTTTTTTATCATTCAAGTGGCAGCGCCACTTTACGTTTTCAAGACGCCCGATGTTAAGTGCATCTTTCAAAAGAAATGATAAGATTACACTGCAACAAATGGATCGCAAATATTAGCCTAGTTATTGGAAACTAATGTTTAACTCATTTTATGGGAAAGCCCTTTTCAAACCGTTGACAAAATACATTGCCGTTTTACAATCCATTTGTCGCAACTGCGCAAACTTTGCCAATTACTGCCGAATGGTAACGCAGTTTTACCATTTCGTGGCAATTTCCGTTAAATGTATCGAGATGACAAATTTGATGAATTTTCGTTAAAACAAGTTTATTATTTTGATTAAATAATAGGTAATCGGGTAAACATTTATATATGGGATATATATGTTCCCTTGTGAAAATGAAACATATGTGAACATATATGTACACTGAGAAAAAAATTACAATACCTTCTGGCGTTGGAGGGATATTGTCTACAGTGTCTGCTATTTTACCATACTATTGCAGTAAAATTTTATTTATGACATAGTAAAATTTTATATTTAGTATAGTAATAATTACCATAAATCGTGGCAGCTTTACAAGATCATATAAAAAATTTTACTATGTCATACATAAAATTTTACTGCAATGGTATGGTAAAAAAGCAGACACTATAGACAATATCCTTCCAAAGCCAGAAGGTATAGCAATTTTTATTATAATTTTTTTCTCAGTGTACTTGGCAACGGACTCACTGTTTATTGCCGCAATTTGCATGTTGAAAGACGAACTGCCTTACACGACTCACAAAACTGTTACGTTTGCATTTTCAGTTGACGTCACCTTCATCGTGGACATCCTCATAAACTTTCGTACAACCTTTGTCAACAGCAATGACGAAGTGGTCTCGCATCCTGGAAAGATAGCCGTCCATTACTTGAAAGGCTGGTTCATCATAGACTTGGTGGCGGCCATCCCCTTCGACCTTCTCCTCTTTGGATCCGACACAGACGAGGTGAGTCTCAGCGAACAAGCACCCTCGATTACTTAAGAACCAAGCACCTTTCGCCGCGACTCAGTTTTCTAACGGAAACAATGGAAATTCAAAAGTTCGTTTCGACGAAGGCACTTCTGCCGGGCGAATATACCGACGATTTATCGATCCGGCATTAATGTTGCGGAGAAAAATGATCGCTGCGAAAATTCATTTCTCCCTGAGAACAAGCGAACGCTATAAGTTGATGAATTTTTCCGTGCCAAGTCAAGCTGGATTAATGTTGAGGAAAATGCCAAAGAGGTCGTTATTGAGAAGTTGGAAGAACTAGTTATTGAGAATGGACAATTTTGTTTTGCAATTAATAAAATAGTATTAAAATAACAACTCGAGCACGACACGCTTTAGTTTGAAATTAAACACTGAATATGACTGTAGGACATTTAATTTCGTTTCCAACTTTTCTGGTTAATAAATTGAAAAATGTTCGATGGAATTATATGAGCCAGGAATGTAGGTTGAATGGAGAATTTTTTTCTGAAATATTAGAGGAAAATGATTGAATTCTAACATGATCCTTATTGAGGAAGATCGACGTGAAATTTAATAAGTGAATTACTAATTACTTATCGGGAAAGTTATCAAATTAAGATTATACAAACTTCATAAGCGTACTTTATAAAAATTTTTGTATAAAAATACTAACATTAATCAAATTCTCCGTTCTACAAAATTACAAGCTCACAAATTTGCTGGTTCAAATTATCGGTCAACTATGCAAATTTTGTTTCAACTTCTATTTCACATAACTAAAACCAATTTGCAATTCTGATTTTAGGTCAGTGAAATTAGACTTATTGATTAACTAGAAATCCTAAATTTCCTTAACTATATTATATTGGTTTCGATCTAAAAACTTACTTAATCACCCTTTATGCCATAATTATAATATATATAATATTTCAGTTAATAACCATACTAATACAGTTAAATTTAAATTATTATAGCTGAATTGTAATTGTCGAAGATGTCGGATCGTGCTTCTCTTTGCAATTGAAATCGTAAACCTAGAAGTGCCTGTTCGTCCTAACGATTAGTCAAATGTATAATGTCGGTGTTAGCCCGTGAGCTCGATAGGATGATGCCAAGTGCAAATTCTATATTGTAACTATATCTGTGTGCGTTAAATGTCTTTTTTTTTCATAAAATTATTATTCAGTTCTTTCTTTTCGTCATTCTTGCCGACAACGGAATTTCTCTTTTCCGTTCAACGTCTTTCCATGTGTTTACTTATTTATTTATTTAATTATTCGATATTATTAATCAAGAATATGGGAATTCATTGCATTGGATCGATGTACACGTGCGAACTTTCGGTGTCTCTTATTAATACCGTTGAAAGTCAACAACGAATATACTACTTCAGGGGAAAAAAAAAAAATAGAAAGAGAAATAATTAAATATTCCGATCCCAGCCAAAATCACGCATTTATTATCACGGTCGAGCCACGCAGATCACCGTAGTGTATTCGTTAGTAACCAAAATTTAAAATCGTAAATTATTGTGAAACTGTCATGTGAAATGACGGAATTCATTTTTTTTGCTGAAAAGTCTGTTTCTCCTAGCCTGAATCATCTCTTACGTTCGTGACATATAATTTCTGATTTTGTCTTAATTTCAGACCCCGTTTATTTTCCTCCTTAACTGTTTGATTTCAAATTTCGTTCCCCTTTATTCCCGAAACGATCGATAATTTTGCCGGCATTGAATAATTGATTTTCCGTTGTGTAAAGTTTTTTTTCCTCTCAAATTGTCGCGCGCGTTTCACGCGAAGACTTGTTTTTTGCAATCAGGTCAATGTGGGCATTAAAGATGCAATAAAAAAAAAAAAAAGAAAAAGACTTGGACCACATGCTTCGTCGGATTTTGCTACTTTGTATAAGCAATTTTGACATGTGTACGTATACGCGCACGCATACGTATACGCGTACAAGATGATATACGAAGTACGACGGAGAACGTTTGAATTAAAAAGAGACAAACGATGATTTAATTGCTTTTCGAGAGAGAAATAAAAAAAAAAAAAAAAAAAAAACATTTTTGCGACAATAAACTAAAGATAAAAATGTCGACCAAATTGACAAAAATTTTTGTTACCCATAAATATGAACTGTAAATCACAGTTCATTTTGTTATTAATGCCACGATACTTGTCACTTTATATTTATGCAATTTCATAGTGAACAAAAAGGAACGCGTGTACATATATATATTCGAAGACCGAAGTTAGGTCAATAAAATGCGATACTTTAAAATCAGCCCATTCATTACCCACGCCTGCATGCCTGTCGCGCATATTTAATAAACGCGAAAAGTTTTACGAATGAAAAAGTTAACTAACCCGGCAACATAAATTTCATCATTGGAACACGCCGGATAAAGTGTTCAACTTGATTATAATAAAATTATGACGAGCATTAAATCAGGAAAATGCATTGCACGTTGACATCCCGACGCCGGCAATAAATGCTGCGTAACAAATGAGTGGGAAAATTGATGATGTGTTTCATTTCTGGCATTCAGCCAATTCCACTTCCGGCTGATCAATTGCCGGGATCAACCGAGAGACGCGCACGAACGATTTATTCCCGATCGGTAGTAGAAAGTTCGCGCAGCTTCATTGTCGCCGTTTGCATAAAGTCTTGACAATTACGAAATTTCCGAGCTACGTTGCTCAATTTAATACAGTTGTTTGGCAATCTCTGACAATCGATATTTCACGTAAAAAAAAAAAAAGGAATCGATCAATCAATAAACAATTTTCAATTAACTCGAATGATTGTGGCAAAAGTACTTGAATGACATTTGTTATAAGTTTCCTTTAATATTAAAAACTTTTCTGCACAGGATGAAAATAGTATGTCACAGAACTACAGTGGCGCTCACGTACTTAAGGACATAGAAAATAACTAACAAAATTTGATTACATACGATGAAATACTAATATATTATATTTCTAATTAAATTATAACATATTTCTAACATTTTTGTATATATTTTGTTACTATTTTATAATAAATTACATAAACTTATATTAAATAATTTAATTCAAAATAAAT
>JABFPN010001989.1:0-24803 GCA_022817305.1 Leptoteleia sp. ZL-2020 | reverse complement strand
TTAGTTGTCCTATCAGTGATAGTACTTTTTAAAATCACTGCCTTATGCATTCAGATTACAAACATCTGATGAGAAAAATAGGTTACAATAATCGTATATATTCTGAGTATATTTCTCTCAGTGCAGAGAATTTACTTTTAATTTCTGGTGTCTGTGCATGAGTATATTGGCTTTTCTTAATATTAGTTTTATCAAAAGATACATATGAAAGTGAATGTTTGAACCAAAATTTACGATGGCAGGGAATACTGATTGTGGATTAAAGTATTAATAGATCTTCTAAGTGATAATCACTAGAGAAATGCAAATTGGATCACAATATGTAGACATTGTCAATTTCAATGACATATTGATTACATAATACATTATAGTCGTATGAAACTTTGATCACTGAATATAACTAATTTAATTAAAAAGTTGTAATCTGTAACTATTACAGATTAGTAGTAGTGTGTCATAGAAAATATTTCATGTAAATGAATAAGCTGTACAAATTTACAATATTCTTCAAAAATTTTCAGAATCAAAACTAGAAGTTTAGATTATTTAAATCCCACAAAATTGTTAATGTAATATGACTAGCAAAAGTATAATAAATTATAAAATTGAAATTTATTAACTAAATAAAATGTGACGTGCATTGTCTTATAAAGGAAATGATTTATCATTATGCCTCGGTTATTAAATGATGTTCACTGATTGTTATGTATTTCGATGTGTGCTCGTTTGTTACAAGTAGTAAATGGAAAGACAGTGGATGTAACGATTGGCGTGTTTTATTCAATTAAAGTGATTTGTTTTGAAATTGAATGCATACTGTTCTAAAAAATGACGCAATGATGTTTTTTCGTATTCTAAATAATTTATTAAGCTTATATGTCATAATGATGGAAATTAATTAATATTATTAAATATCCATCAGGGGGTGATAAATTTATGTTTGATTTTAATTGCGTATATAATACATTTCGACATTAAAGTTCAATATATTAAGAAAAAATAAAGAGTGAAAATTTTTACTTTTAATAATAGTAAAAGTGTTTATAAGAACAGCAATTCTTATATATTTTCAATTTGAAATCCATATATAATTTTTAAATTAGTAAAAAAAAGTAAAAAAAAGCTATATAGTACCATGAAGTTTATAAACTTTTTTTCTTTCGACCGTGTAATAATAAATGGTCTGCCTACTTTTCTTTCCATGTACCACGTGTAATTAACATTAAGAGTAATCAATCAATTTTCTTGAAAGATGTACATAATCGCGTGCTTCAAAAGACTTTTTGCGTTACTTTTAACGCACAAATCGCACCGAACAAGAAAACATATTATTCCAAGATGACTTTTGTTATATTTCAATTTTACATCAATCGTGACAATTACGTCAGAGAATTGTGCAGATGTTATGGTACTTAATTTTTATTGCAGATCGATAAGCTGCAATTGTTAACAAAAATAACTCGCGTTGTATTAAACCACGCTACGGGACCGAAATTAATATTAAAGGTACCTGAAAAAAAGTTCCCGGTTCTTGTTGCAATTTTACCTTTTACACGAAACTATAATTGTTAGTTTGCAACAGGTTCAAGTATATCAGACCGATCAAAATACTTGAATTGATTGGAATAAAACGTTTTGCAAACACTGAGGTTGGTTTCAATATTTTTATATTAATTTCTGATATATATATAAAAAAAGTCGTATATTTTATTTTATACTTAGAACGAGGAAGATACGTGCCTGCGGGCTCAAATATCAAGCAGCTTCTCCTTTTACCGCAATTATTTTATGATGTGGGGTAAAATTGAAACGGAATAAGATTTTATTAAGATTATGATTCTTGCTCCCTTTTGATAGTAAATTTTTCTTTAACAAAGAGTAATGCTTTTCTTTTTAAATCCAGTTTCCTATACAATTAAGGAGGACGAAATTTTGTAAAAATAAAAAATGTTCTTCAAAGGTAACATGTTTTATATAGATATTTTACCATACCATTGCAATAAAATTTTACATATAATATAGTAACATATTATATTTAATCATATATATAATATAATATATATATATGTGGGTTGAAAAACAGTTTAGAAACGAAGTGTCCATATCTCACCCAACATTTTGAGGACCCTCCTAGAAGACTTGCCGGTAGTCTGTCTCCACTGCCTATTCACCCTATTATTCGTCACCTTCCCCTTGACCCACGGCGTCCTCCTCTGGTTCCTCTTCATCATATTGGACTTACGCAGCTTCAGACCGATGAGCGCGTACAAAATGGTAATCAATCCCATGGGCACGACGAAGAAGATCAACGTGGACAGCTCGAACGAGTGCTGTATAATAACGGTCTTCATCACGCAGACGACGTTCTCCGGTTCCTCGGCGTACTGCACGATGCCGAACTGCAATGCCTGGGGTATGGCGCAGGACAAGGACACCAGCCAGATGGACAGATTGAGCTTCACCACTCTGGGCAGCTTGGACATGGTCTGCGACAGAAAGGGATGGCAAATGGCGAGGTAACGCTCGACGGTGAAGGCCGTGATGGTGAGGACGCTGGCGTTGCTGGAGGTCTCGGCGGCCAGGCCACGCAGGACGCAGAAGGCCTCGCCGAAGACGTAGGGATACTTGTGCCAGACCAGGTAGACTTCGGCCGGCAGGCCGGACACCAGCAGCAACAGGTCCGAGATCGCCAGACTGAATAGGTAGAAGTTGGTGGCGGTGTGCATCGACCTGTTGCGCCCGATTACGACGCAGGTGCTCACGTTGCCGACGAGGCCGCTCATGAAGATGAGCACGTAGAGGACGCTGATCGGTATCACGATGTAGAGGGCGTCGTGGCGCGGGCCGAGGGGGTGGTGTGGCTGCTCCGAATTGTACGGCTGGTCCAAGTGGGGCTCGGTGTAGTTGAGGCCCTGGGCCGGGTCAATGGCTGCGGACCACAGGTCGGCGATCGTCGTCGTCGGCGCGGACGGGTCCTTCATCTTGGCCCGGGCACGCTTCTCGCTCGTCCTGTTTTTTTCCACACTGGAATTTAACGTTTTAGGAGGCGTTTAGCTTTCCTCGTTTCTTTCACGGCTGGCGATGAAAAAAAAAAGATTAATATTATTCTGACAGTTTCTGCGCATTTTTGCGACGATTACGAGCGAGTGTAGGGGGCGGGGGAGGGGGAGGGACGCGACCGGGCGCGCGTCCTTTTTTCTTTCTTTTCTCTCTCTCCCTTTTTTTTTTGTAACTTTCGTTTATACGATTGAGACGAAAGAATGTCGTTGACGTTGTCCCCGGGGCAAAGTGTTACGGATCGGGCGGAACGGATTAGCTTATAAACATGTCTCGCGGTACATTCGAGAGATTTATATAATTAATCTACTTTTCGTCGTGTCAATTTGGATTGGAGTGGGGGTGGCGTTTGATGTGAAATACTGTCTAAGAATTTTGACACTTTTTTTATAACGAGTTGTGTTGGCGCTTTACGATAATAAAGAAGAGAATGAATGGAATTTGAGGGCTTTTTGAATTTACATTTCGACGGTTTCATTGTGTCGAGTGAAATTAAGGTGGCTTTTTTCTTCCCTTTTTTGTCTTGTTGAAGGGAGATTTCTAGATTGAAGTGTATACGCGCCTCTGTGACGGTGAAATATTATTTTATTATGTAAAGGATGCACAATTGCAGCGACTATGAATCTGGGAAAAAGTTTGATCGAGCGAGTTTATTCGAACTTCTATAAAATATTCGCGTCAAGTTTGTTTGCTTTGCGAAAATGCTAACGTATTTCGGAATGTCAAGAAATTAACGAGCGACACAATAAATATGAACGGTATAAGAATGAAAATGTTTCCTGAACATTCTACAAGTTTGTCTGAGAATAAATTTTTGTTTAATATCAAAATTCTTTTCAATTGAAAATATTTTTTGGAGTAAATAATTATTATTCAAAATGTTACCAAATATGAATGTAAAGTACAATTAACCAAGTATAAATATAATGGTAGATGTTATGAAAATTGTTTAATTATTATTATTAAACTCTGGGGCATGTTTAGGTCGATATAATTTATTCGAAAGTGTACCTTGGAGGTCAACGAACCATTTTTGTAACTCGCATATCTTGCTGCGTATATTGCTATCATATTTATGTATGTTTTAAGAGGGTTCCTGAAGCGGGGAAGATTAATTTAATTCATGTTTACTTAATTTGAATACAAAACGATTTCGCATATAAGTTGCATCCCTCACAGTGTACAGTATTTTCCAGTACGTATTAATAATATTATTTTTTAATCACAGGAATATTGTTACTGGATCGAGAATGTTTTTTGACGTACAAAAAGGACTATAAGAGCATTTTAATGTCCAAAGCTTTTATCACTCTTGTCAAATAATGTTACGAATTTTATTAAACTTTTAGGCAATCTGGTTTGGGGAAACTTTGTTTTTTTCTTTCTCAGTGTAATACACTAAGAAATGCACTGTGAAAAAATTAAATTAAAAATTTTTTTACTCTATCACAAAGCGAGGACAAAGTTTACCTACTTGTCATATTTAACATACGATTTAAAAGAGGGTTTGAGAATTTTAAAAGTTTGTATGATAGTGTATAATAAAAGTGGCAGTATTAATAAAATATGGCACGTAAACGAACTTTATTTTTTTTATATATGCGCTATAGTAATTTTGAATGTAATTTTTATTATAGTTAAAGTTTTATCTATTATATTAAATATGAAAATTAATTTATTAAGACTTGGGAATCTATTTTCTGAAATAAATATGCAAGTTTTACGAAAATATTTCCTTCTAAATACTATTTAGTAAATGGAGGAATTTGAATGAAATATAACGGAGACTATGAGCAAACCGAACTGGAACCATGCCTTTGCTTTAAGATAACATAGAAAACAATTTTTGTTTGCATTACGCACTTAGCATTTAAATATATCTTTAAGACAGTTCCTGTTCTGAAATATGTGCATCATTTAAGATCCAAGCCATAATATCATTCGTGATTTAAAGTATTAAATTTAAAGTTAAAAAATCTATTCTTATCTATTCTGAAACTTTCAGGAATGTTCAACAATCTTAATTTAAGCAAATTTCCTTCCTTTTTTAGCACGACAAATTTTTTGTTCATCAGCACTGACCAAGTTTGACTTACCCAAGTGGAGCACGAGTTGTATTTTGAGAACTAATTCAGTTGTTTCAGTTTTTGAATTAAAACTTTTTTTCCATTTAGGGAACTGTCAATTCTAATTAACTTCAAATTGGACAGTACATTACTAAATGGAAAAAGTTATTGGTATGTCATTCTGAAGAAGGCAGTTTTACAAAAAAAAAAAAAATAAAAAAATAAAAAAATAAACATACAAATGATTGATATCAAAATAATAAAAACGTGTATTTCTTGAAAAAAATTTGGTCATTATGCAGTGCAAATAATTAATTTTCTTTAAAATTAGTGCAATTCAATTTATCATAGTGTAAGAAATATTGTAAAATTACCCCTCATTATATAATAAAATAAAAATGTATTCAAAGAAGAAAAAATGTTGTTTTCACTTATTATTTTTTAACTATAACAAATAATACCGAAGAGAATTAAAAGAAATGAGATAAAAATTCATCGCGTCGATTGCTGACAAAAATTAAATTATAATGTTTAATTTATATTAATTATTGAAAATCCTATGTCGTTGATTCTTAATAGCCGGTATGTATTTAATGGAATAAAAAGCCCGAACATATTTTAACATATAAAACTGGGCAATTTTCACACACTGCCGCAAAATAAATCGATAAGCATTTCCACATGTTACATGGCGGAACATATAATGAAAAAAAATCTAACAATATTTATCACACTTCCACAATAATGTTACCTTTCCCCTGGGATTTCAAATTATATAGTAAACATTGTCAGAATCATAAATTGCGTACTTGTATATAATGAAGTGAGGAAATATTAATAACTTCTTTTCCTTTAAATTGTAACAAAGAACAATTTGATATGAAACTATAAAAGCCATTAATATCGTTATCTTCGTTAGTTTATTTAAATTCATTTTTAATATTATCATTTCAGAGCATTTTTGTTAAATTCACCTGGTAACAGCATTTCCATATTCAAGACATAAATTATAATAAGTGGAAAGTTTTTGATTAATTAAGATTGCAATTTTTTCACTCGTCATGTCATATGTTGACATCATTTTTGTTAATAAAAAATTTCTTAAAACATTCCGAAGAAATTTATATCGGAATTGAAAATTTTTTTAACACTCCTCAAATGTGACCAATGACTACATTATTGTCAATCCAACCATGTTATTCTTTACACGTTTGGAATTAAAATTTTCTTTATCATACAAAAAGAAGTTTCAGATTAAATTTTAAATATCTCTGTGATTCTGGTAATGATTCATTTAATAACTAGAGACATTCCAAGAAGAGAAAATGTTAAAGTAGTACATGGAAAAATTACACCGTTAAAAAATTATATACTTTATATAAATGTTTTAGTAGGAATATCGTTCAATGTTAATTAATGTAAGCCAACTTTTGGACTATAATTTTGGTCAAAATTTGACCAAATATTGTCCAAAGTTCAAGTGACTTGAACCAGTTTGTAATGTGCTTTGTCTTATATTTCCACCAAGGATTATTTAAGGTATATTTATATTTAACTGAAATAATAAAGCACCGCAAATTATGAAATTAAATTTCGTTGGAAAATGATAATATTAGTCACGAAGGGGAAATATTTAGCAATTCTTTACAAATCGTTATAACGGTTGACAACGAGGGAAACTAAAAATACATTTTTTATTACGACGCGTTTAGGAAGCATCAAAATTTTATAACTGCAAAAAAGCAGTTTATTATTCGAAATTAGGAATAGGTATAAAATAGTTATATCATAGAATGATGTCACTTGCTTGTCACACCAAATCCGTAATAATAACACTGATTCTCTAACCCATGTTAGCATCCAACGAACAGTTTGAAATGTTGTAACAGAAAATTGCAGCTTTTGTCGAAGGAAAAAGATATCAATTTTTAATAAAAAGTGTACTAATTTAATTAATATGTTAAAAATTGTGATTCTATGTAGCTTTATACAATTAAATTAACAGTATAACAATATTTAAAAATTAAATTATTTCGATAATTCGTATTGTAGAAAAAAATATCCCCCATTACTATTCTGTTCTCAACGCGCAGTATACGGAAATTTAATTGCGCGAGAATCAAGCAATTAAGCTTTCGTACAAAATAGCGAATGTTATTTACACGTTGATTTCAGCAGTTTTGCCAATGAAATTTAGATTGTCGTTATAAAAAGTGCGTCCACCGCGTCACGAATTAATCGCGGATATTATTTTCATCGCCGGGAATTAATTGCATTTAAATAAACGGAGAATATGGTTTGTAAATATTAAAATGGTACCCTATTTCGTCAAAACCATTTAATGTTATTTTATTTTGTCGCGTGAAATTGTTAAAATAATATCATCCAAATAACGCGCGAACGACGCGCTAAAGTTAGAATAATTCAATGTTTTTGACATTCTATTTTGGGTATGGAAGCTTTTTGGACTCCAATGATCGATCCTTGGACACTGTTTATTTAGTTAATCTGAAAATTTTTACGGATAACAGCGGAAAATTGTGACCAAATTACTCTTTATTTTCAATTAGTCTTTCAGTTATTTTCGCAGCAATGATTTGCTTGAACGTAAAATGTATTTTAAACGATTATAATAAATTAAATTAAATTATTTGTGATATGAATTTTGGAACGTATTGATCTAAAATAATTACTATGAAAATTTCGACTTTATGTTTAAATTATAAAATATGAAGTAACAATTTTTACTAATAACTTTTTTTAACGGTACTTTAAATAATGATAATTTAAGAGGTGCACATTTTAAAGAAAGTTAATTAAGACACTTGTCGACTTTTTTAAAACGTTGAAGCAAAATGTCATATTGTAAGAAGCGAACTGTTCTATTATGTGACGGACAGCATCTTATTAAAGAACGTTAACATACTTGCAGGACGCATTGCTTTTGGAGTGTCATTATGGTGAGTAACACTGTGTCGTAAAAATTGTAACATTTTTTTTTGTGAAAATACTGTAAATAAGTATATTAAAGAAATAATTTAAAGTGTACATTACCTTAACGATTATTGCAATTGTACTAATTATTATCATTATTTTTATACACTTTATTTTATTCTATAGAAAATAACAAGTTTATATTATAAATTTAAAAGTTTTTTTGCAAACGTTCCACATAAAAAAATATTTTGCATCATCACTGCCAGAAAATACACTAATTCTTCCAACAATTATCTCTACCTTTATTTCAAAAAGTCTGCATTAAACTTACAAAAAAATGACTTTTAAATTTGCTCATAAAAATTTACCAAACGATTTTCTTTACTGATTTAAATTGCTTTAACAGAAAGAATAAGAGGATTAATAAACAATTTGTTTCGGTAAAACAAGTCAATTCTCGCTTACTTTGACATTGCCTTCGCTTAACCAACATAGGACTTATAATATTTAACAAATTAAAGTGATAAAAATCGCACAACTAATCCCATCCGTTTCTGATTGAACTCGCCCCATTTTACGACATTCTATTCTGCGTTCAGTCATTTATTAATACGTCCAGTGCTTATAGATGTTGCCCGCAAGAGTAATTGTAAAGCATCGTATTTTATCAGACCGAATAAATTCATGTAAAAAATGATTTATCGCGCGAAAATTATTTCCACAATTTGAGTTACGATTTTGCGCCGTCGAATTTTGCCTCGCGGTGACATCATAACGTGATTTTACACTAAACAAAAGAAGAAGAAAAAGAAGAAAATAAAGGAAGCACAATAGGAGAACACATTGATGAAAGTGGTAAAAATTTTCTGTCATTTATTCGCATAACGCGGTTAACGCGAATTCAGTGACACCTGATTCTTAATACAGAAACCTTCATTAATATGTGCATGTTTATATGAATGGAACAGAATTTAACGACACATTTCACGTCAATGTCGTACGAATTCAAAGAACAAGTATAACTTGTATAATTAAGTTTAATGATCCCATTATATAAAATCGACCACGTATTTCGTCGGTATCACGCGGGATGGAAGTGAAACTGTGGCAATTTTTTTACGATGTTTTCGTTGCATTGTTTATTGTTTCTTTTCTTCTTTCTTTTTCTGCCTAATATAAACTTAACTGTTAACGATTAGTTGGAGGGGCATAATTAATTCGATCGTAAATCTCGGCTGACAATGGTGTTTACATTTGGAATAAAAATAATACAATAAATGACAGGTGGATGGCAAAATTGTTTACATATTTTGGAAGAAATTGAACGGCGCATATTTTGAATGCGTAGATCTCTTTCTTTCCCTCCTTCCTTCCTTTTTCTCTCCCCCCCCCCCACTCTTTTTTTCCTCAACTCAATTTATTGCAATTGGCGAAACTTTTTCATTTGCCGTAGGAACCAAAGTTAAACAGTAAAAATAAACCCGGGTGGACTTTCTTTCAGGATCGCCATACGCACGAGGAACAAATAATATTGAATTGCAAATGAACTGACAACAAATGTAAGCAATCGACCGTAAACAATATTTCCATAATTATTTAATAATGCTAAAGGAAATGTATTCGCGACGGCGATTCCGAAAATTCACCTTTTTACACATCCGTCATTGACGTGTGATTTATTAAATGAATAAAATGAAAGAAAGAAAAAAAAATTACCGAGGGCGCAAAAAACTGTTTTTATGCTCGCCCCATTTGAATACGCTGAAGTCGCTTAAGTTATAAATTAGTACAATATTAAAGATTATATAATTTAAAGGAGAAGCGGTGCTTCTTTACATTAAAGCATCAATCCACGATCGAAAAAATTTCGCAAAAACTTTCCCACTTGTTAATTTTTCATTAATGCAAATTTTTAAAGGATATTTGCTCAGTTATCAGCCAGGCTCACTTTCGATTTCCAATTTCGCGATTAATGATTTTGACACAATTCACCACGACAATTATACCGAAATTGTATCTCCGCGTAAAGTGGAATTTCATTAAGGAATAAAGTGACGAATCGAAGTTTAACATTTTCGTATTTTAACTTAAATTAACAAATAAATGGAAGTACAGAAAAGTTCATGTATTCACGTTTCAGTTATCCCCCCCGATGGAACATGGAATGGTACGTCCGAACGAGCAATAATTATGCGTTTGCGTGATTCTGAAATTACCGTGGACGGGGGAAGATCACGGATATTGCGTAAACACAAGGATCAATTGGTTAATTGCTTTAGTACCTTTTACTTTAAAGTGGTCAGCAGATGCCATTACAGAGAAGCACTGAAACTTTCATTACACCCATAACGCAATTGGAACATAACTGTTGGGGGGATCACAGGAGAAAATGCGAATGAAAAGGCGTAGACCAGTTGATCGAGCGGACGAACCAAGCACTGAACAATTTTGCGCTCATTTCGCTTTCGTTTGCGGAAATGTTCGGCGCCACGTGCCGCGGGCGTCGCGCATCGCGAACAATTGTTGGCGCGGGCTCGACTGGCACTTTCGTTGGTTCGCGATGAAAATGGCAAGGAAAAAAAAATAAAAATAAGAAATCGAACGACGAGTGTCGCGGCGACGCGATCGCGGTGACGCGCGTAAGGGAGCGAATTGAAATTAATGCACGCGTTTGAGCGGCGCGCGACCAAGTAGCTGCGTTTGCGGCATCGCATTTTGTCAGCCCGCGAGCATCCCTTGGAGCGCGTGCCTGCGCCCCTCTTCCGCCGCCGGGATTCGCGCCGATATGGAACGTTCGACTGACATTATCTACGCGCGCGTTTCGTTATTTATCGTGTGTTCGATATTTCCTTTTCGGGTCGCGTATAATTAGGTACTCCGGCACGGGGTTTCCGCTTTTAGTGTGTACGTTTAGAAAATTGGATTTACATACAAAATATGCTAGACATTCTAGCAAACGTTTGGGTATACATCGAAGAAAAATTAATAGGAAATTAAATGCACTTTGTATTGATTGAGGGATATGTCCCGAAAATGAAAACTTACTAATAAAAATAGTAAAAATAATAATGGTAATAGCAATGTTTGGTATTATTGAATTAAAAGCTACTGCTTGATTTTCAAATTTTATTATTATTTATAACAAACATAGTTACTTTCTCTTTATTATATCTTTAAATCGTTATAAAAAATAATAATTTAAGATACTTCTTTATTTTTCAGTGTCCTTATTGCAGTTAAATACATTGAAGATATTATTATTATTCAATTTTTAACATTTTTAATAATCTTGCATGTTATTTCTTTACATTAGACAAATATATAGGCATTTACTATACAGTCATATGGATGACAAAAATATCGACTTTTCCAATGTGCCCTTAAATTGGTATAAAAAGCAGTAATTTATGATATTTCCTTTTCCTCGACGTAGATATTTAGCGAATTTAATTCTTTTGTAAGTTATTTTTGTGTTCTACGTATGAAAAGATTAAGGCACGTAATTTACGTATATTAAGTAATAATGTTACATTTTTTTTTCTCCCAGCTTCGGGGATTTTAGTTTCTCTTTTTTTATACATATATTTAATTTAATTGATCTTATGAATTCTACGTGAACGTATATTAAAGAAATGATGCTTTAGTTTCAGTTATGTTTCTTAGCAATTTTACGAGCAATAATAAAAGTTCGTATATGGTAATTTTCAATTTTTTTTTATGGCTAAAATATGTGAGCCTCGTTAATGTTCAATGATGTTTCATTCATCATGCATAATAACGATTATTAAAAGTATAATTTAAGCAAGAAACAGCACAAAAAATGTTTCAAATATTTAATATGGAATTTTTCGTAAATGGTTATACATTAATTTAACTTGTTTGTAATAATATTATATTACAAACATCTTATATTAAATATATAAATTGTATTAATGATCTGATATATAGAAAAAAAACCTTGCAAGCCCCTAAATTACTATGTACACTTGGAGGAGATGCTGTGAGAATTAAACAAAAAAATTCTTATAAATTATACGTGAAATTTAAAACTTTATCCCTCGGTTGGTGAGCTTACGATCCTCAATGTCGTGTGATAAGGGTTTGATATATTTTAATCCTCTGTTTTTACCAGGACATTACTTAATACTTATAACGTTTTTTTTTTGTAATTTTGATTTGTACAACGACTATTAGTAAAATAAAATATAAATTTAAATCAAACATTGTTAGCAGTACTTGAAAAAGTTAAAACAATGTTACTAATTTTTATTACACCTCTTCTCTCCGTGAAAGGAATAGAAACTGAATTAAGCAAAATAAAGTAAATTACATATATGATAGATGAAAATTTTATAACGCCCCGGTGTTATATTATATAGAAATTGACCCTCACATTTTGCTAAACTCGTAAAACTTTTAAGGGCGAACAACAGAGGGTTAAATGAAACTTGAAATATTTTATTATAATATTTCTTAACGTTATTTCAAAATGAATCTAAGAAATTAATGCCATCCTACCATATGTATTAAATTATGGTTACTAAATTTATATTAAAGCACGTCCTACGAGTGAGTATTTATTTCTGTAAATAGAAGCTTTATCATTAACACGAGTAAAAGACGTAAATTAATAGAATCAATTCACTTTTTACAATTTAAGAAAAACGATTCTCACTGCGTCACTGCTTCACTACGTCGCTACTTCAATGGCATTGTAGCACATTGTTACAACATGACTACGTCACAACGGTATTACGAGGACTCGACGTCATTTCGCAATACAATAGCAATGAATATTCAAAAATATTTCTATGCGCGTCTACAAAATTATTTGTAGTATATTTCTAGAATATTAATTTTCTACAAGTGTACTAGAAATAATTCTGGACTCGAACATTGAAATATTTATTTGGTATATTTAAAGTGTTCAAAATGAATGAATCGTCCTCGTTTTAATAACACAAGTTTACATTACTTTTCTGTTTAAAAAAAATAAGGGCAATGCAAGATTAATTATCTTGATTATTAAATTTAACGCAATTATACTGGAAATGTAATGCAACTTTTTTTTACAGTGCATTTTTCTTGAACTTAATCATAATACGACATCAATATAAGCACAACTGTCATAATCCTTACAGTTTTTCCGTGCAGTGTGGCATGACAGTCGTCACTCTGTTCAGTCAACATGAATATGAGTGACAACCAGTATGAAATTCATATTTATAAATACAGTATACTAAATATTCATGTACTCACAACATTATATTCATATTATTTTTAATACATTTTTCAGTGTAATGTAATATGAAATCTTTTTTTTTTACTATTATACACTACTTTTCAAGAGTAACAGATCATTTACGTAATAAAACCAAATGCTACTGCCTATGTAGCATGAAAATAATAACACAGTTATTTTTGTTAATAAAGCATTATTTTTCTCCGTGCATTGTTTTTTTATTTTGTATCTTTGAACCTCACGCACGTCGACGTTTCTCATTATAATTTCTCATTATAATTTGAAAAGCACAGAAACAATTGAGGTGAAATTTTACAGAAAAGTTCTTTGAATCGTAAGAAAAACTTCATCCCTATACGAGTAAGCCAGCTTAATTTTCTTAATTCGCCTTTTCAATCGAATTGTAACAAAACGTAGTTTTATGTTTAGAAAAACAGCATTTTTCAATTCAATATTATCCATAGAATCTTGTAGGATAAATTTAGGTGGTTGACAGATATTACTGAAAAAACTTAAGTTAAAGTTTTAAATTGAATTAATCTGTAACTTATACTTAGATCAAAACAATTAAATAAATGTGAGATAATTTTCGAGAATTTAATAAGAATTTTTTAAATGACCATTTAAACAATTCCACGTTTAACTTCCCCCAGTAAAACTGAGACTTATATGGTCCATATATGTTTTAACAATTATTTCATAAATTTGTAATGAATGAAATATAATCCTGAATGTCCAAAGAATTTCTTTAATTTTTCATAATTCCAGAATTATTAAATTTTAAGAATACGTATCTCGTTTGTGTGTGGCGTATAAAAGCAGCGATTTCCTATAGATTTATTGCGCCTAATGGGAGGATTTTTGTACACTATCCCTGCCGCAAGCGTAAGAGTACGACAGGAGGCTTTGTTGTATTATAAAAGAATGCTTTATATTACATTTTCTTATTTCTCATTCCAATTTAAATTTTATAAGAGTTATAAATTGTTTAATAAAAATAATTTCGTTTTTCTTTGAGTATAATTAACTGCTACTGATTAATCTTGAATTATACAAAAGAAATTAATTAATTAAAGATATAATTTTTGTAAAAAAGGTTAAGGATATATTTTTGTATTTTCCTATTAATTAAGATAGTAACTTTTGAAGGAAGAAAATCAAAATTACAAAATAATGAAAAATTATCACTGAAGAATTTCAGAAAAACCGAAACGAAACGATAATCTCCAAAAAAATGTGTGAAAGTATATTAATAACAGTCCGATAATAAAACGCTGATTGATCGTTTTCAGAATTAAATGATGCTTAAACTTTTGTAAGGAAGAAGGTGCAAAAAGATGTATAATAGACTAAAGGAAATTACGACAAAAGTTTGAAGAAGCATATAATAGTACGATTTGCTAAGGATAATTTAAGAGGATATAGATTACGCGAACTTATTCTCGAGCAGCAGAAAATGGTAATACATTAAGATAGGTATTATGTATTGTTAATTTATAAAATGAATATCAACTTTATTAAGAATGTTTTCTTCTCCTAATATTTCCAATTATTTAATTATTTCCACGTAACATTTATATATTCTAAATATGTGGGCAATGCAAAAAGATAATTAACGCTTACTGCAAGAAGCATATTGATGGGCAGCACTGAATTGGTAGAATTACAAAAATAATTCATTAACTAAGAACACAAGTTTAAACAATGAGAATTTACAATCATTTCCCCTAATTTTAAAAAGTAATGTATTCTAACAAACTTCATATAAGACGTAGGAAAAGTCATTTGTCGGTTATTATAATCGCTGCTTTTTAGAGCTTGTAAACCTATCAATAGTGTCTATCAATAAGAGGGATGTCTTATCTCCCTGTCTTTAATCAATGTCAGCAATAAAGTTGAAGAATGCGTTCCAAATATATATTATTCTGTCTTCTGAATGAATTTAACATTTTCAATTTAAGAATTTATGGTACAAGAAAAAAGTCATGTTTACAAGTTACGTAATAAAGTTACAGAAAAATAATGTAAACATTTATAAATATTGATTATATTTATCACACGAAAAGGTGTGATATTTTATGCTATATATCTATTTTCGTGACATTGCAGTATAATATATTCAACATTTACTCACCGGCTGGATCGTTACTGCGTCACTGCTTCAATATGGCACCTTCAGTACCTTTAATGGCAAAGAATATTCCAAAGTATTTTAAAAATATTCCAATAATTTCCCTACGAATATTATAAAAAATTTTAGATTCAAACATTAAAATATTATTATATAAATATGTATCAAAAAATAGTACTTAAGCAACTAGGGACGAATGATGCCTTTTATACTATCATCCCTTTTTTAGGCCAAGAGAGTGTGATGCGTAGAGTGATTATTCTAATAAACAGAAAGGCCAGTAATTATATTAATTTTTTATTAAGAAGTAATATATATTATTTTCTTTAATTTTTAGAGATACTTTTCATTTTGAGCATTTGCAGTAAACCATATAACTTATATACACGCTTTGCATGATATAAAAGTTATACTTTAGTAGGTGAACAGTCACTCCCATCTTAAATTTTTAATCTGAAACAAAAATTATTACAGTGGTAAACAAATTATTATAATATACAAGAAAGAAGGTGAAATATAAGTTAGGGATTCTCTGAATATATGTGTAATGATATCTATATGTCTGTAAGATTTGAATATAAACGGCCAGTTGAAATATCCAAATAAATATAACAGGTAGCATACTTTGCTTATGTGCATTCAGTATTCTCAAGCTGTTTGAAAAAATGTAAAATAGAACATCCGAGGTAACTAAAGGGCGTACCATTACAGGGGATTTTTTGGTGAATATTTTATATCTCTTCCAAAAGAATTTAAAGTGGATCAACTTAAATATATAAATTGAATACAATTTTAGGACTACTTCTAAGTAGAATAAATGACCACATATCTTCTTAACAAAACTTTGTTAATAGCTTAATTTATTTACAAACAGATATATACTTACTTCAAATGTATCAGTAATGCCCTGATAAGGATACTTTCCTCCTAAAATGTACTGATAATAACCGTTATGTCTTATACGATATTCTCCAGCATCAATGTTGTCTGGAACTTCCCATATTATAGTGACTTCGCTTGACCCAAGCACGAAGGACATCCTTTCCCAAATGAGCCTTAGCCAAGGGATTAAAATAAAAAAAAAATAATTGTAATTCTACATTATAGTAATATAATTCGTGATAAAAAGTGGAATTTATTTTGAAGGATTTATTTTCATGAGTTTATTTAATTTATTTAAAACAGTAAAGAAATATAAAAGTTTCATAAGAGACAATGCTGTTATGATGTTACTCAATTTAATTTAAGAATTTGATTGATTTAAACGTACACGCAGGGAAACAGGCTTTCGAAATAAACGTCATAATTTACTATATAATTTCAATTAGGTAAATGTCAAAATGGGTTTTTATAATTATCTTTTTTCTGTTAAGTTTTATCGTGAAATAATGTTTTCAAACTTATTCTCTGAGGTCATTTTACTAATTTAAAAAGGATCTTGTAATTTTAAAAACCATGATATAAATTGTATTTATTAAACAAGAACAAAGTTTTAAAGGTGGAAATGATAATAGCATTTCGTACATTAATTCATTTAATTATTCTACAAAATATATTAATGTATTTGTAAAATTGTAAATGTTCGGATCAAATTGTGGGAGAAGTGACTAAAAGTTAATAAGGTGGATAGTCAAATTTGTAATAAGACGTACTTTTATATCTTTTTTTAAAACAAAGAATAATAATGTCATTGATAAAAGGGTAAATACCTAGTTTCCCAATCAGCATCCGTGGCCACAGGAGTCCAAGTCGTGCCATTTAATTTTTCTACCGTTAGAAATGAGCGTTCAGTCATCAGATTGTTTCTAAGATGACCCGAGACCTTTATCAAACAATATAATTATTATTATTATTATTATTGTAATCATGAGATTATAGCATCTCATGTAATCTCATATAGTATCTCATATAATCATTAACATTATAGTAAACACAACTGTCATGTGATATGCATTCAAGGCTATTCGTTGATGCTCCTACAATGAAAAGATGTATAGTTATAATGTTAAATCGACTATTACTTTAATGTTTATAACTATGGTTTTATTACAATAGTGACGTTTTGTTTTCAACTATGTCCCATCTCGTATTAGAACTATATTACGAAGTTCACGAGGTAAACTATTGTATGTACTTGTGGCTTCAAAATTAAATTGCTAGTGCTTGTGCAACACATTCAATCTTACAAGCATTGTATTATATCTTCGATTACGTAAAGTTCTTTAGCATTCCATTCAACCAAATTATATATGGGTTACACATTTTAAATTTTCAAAAAGTTTTCAATTTACACATTCTTTCGTAACAAACAAAATATTTGTAGAATAATAAAGTGATATGTAGAAAAAAATATGTAATGTGTATAAATAATTTTGTTTAATTTTTAAATTGAATTCTAATTTTGAAGTTTTAAAATTTATGGCGCATAACAATGTTAAAAAAACTTACAAATTTTACAGTAATTGTATCCCCGGGTTCCACTGTTTTCGGTGGTTGCATCAAACAGTCTCCAAAATCGTGACCCCATTTTGGAGTGTCGTACAGAACTGGAGGCACTAAACTGATCAATTTCTCAGAAGCCAAATCTACTGGTTCTGGTCCTGGATCTAATGTGATGTTCTTTGGGGCGAAATGAAATATAAATTATTAAGCAATTTTAATCAATGCTTTTATATTTTTTATCGTTAAAAGTTTAATTTCTTTAAATATATCATGAAGTTAGAATGTAATAAATATTCAATTAAAATAGAACATTCCCTTGAAACAAATTTTCGTTTAATATTTAACTTAATTAAATAAATTTGCTTTACCGGTAATAACTTATTATCTAAATTATAAGATTAATTAACAAATGAAATGGAAGATCGTATGTGTGGTAAATGATGTCATTTCTATTTTGTCGAAAATAAAATCAACATTAACGAGACTTTATAGCGATTACCAGATTTTCGAAATTACAAAAGATAAAGAAAATCCTTCATTGAATGAAAAAGGTATGTTACAAAAGTAGGGCTCGAAAAGTAGATTCTAAAAATAACTAAGGAAAACCGTAAAATTAAATCTGTAAATAGACTCGAAGAAATGGTCGACTTGATGCGGAGTAAATTAATTTCACTTGATAAAACTCAAAATTCATTTGCAAAACCTCAAAAAAATCAGGTGAACGTGTGTATAATGTTTTCAATTTAATTGAATTAAACTGAAATTATTTCTCAAGCAATAATTTAAGTAAAAAAATATAAAACTCCGGTAGATAATTCATTATTTATTTTCCTAAGAAATTTGTTTTGCACCAGACGTGGGATTTTATTTAAAATTATGTATGAGATTAACGTCTTGTTATTTTCTAATGCCCTTCTCTACTGGACTGCGTTGTTAAGCAAACTAAAATCGAACGAAAAATATAATCTAAGTAAAGGAAGAGTAGAGCAACTATATATATAGAGTAAACTGTCCAGTTATTGACACTTGTGCAGTTGTTGACACCACTCCTTGAAATAATGTAATTTCTTCAAAGTATGATATAATCGAAAGTGCTTGTATCCAAGAATGCTATCTATTCGCAGAGAGAAAAGTTCTATTATAACAATGGCAATTGATATCTAGAACATATGTAATTGGCCAACAATACCTTCTGTCGTGACTATAAAATTATTGATATTCTTTATATTACTATTTTTTTCCATAAAAATGTTATTACACATATTCTATCATCCAGTAATATTTTCTATTTCACATTTGTTATTTTTTTTCTACTATTCAATTTATGTTCACCATTTCTAGTGGCTAAAATTCGCTTACTAAATCTTGAAGTCTCACTACTTGGATTTATGTGGAATACGTAATAAATTTTACACCAAAAGTACGAGTGAATATAATTCATAAAGCAAATTTTCACTTTGAACTTGTCGAGCTTTAAAAGTCTGTCAGCGTGACTGTTACTTGGTGGGTTACATTGAGGAAAGAAAAAAGAATGGAAAGTGGCTAAACAGCGTCAATCATGACATTTTTGGAGAAAATTTTGCGGGATTTCGCAACCACATTTCGCAAACAACGGACGTGCTGTTTATCCAGGACTTCAATCACATGGGGACGTGGGATACGTGGCTGAGCTTGAATTTAGGGTCGAATTTTGAACATCTTTAAAGTTTGCATCGATTTTTATGCATAATAATAAGATTAGTAACTTTAGTAAATCTTCAAATACTTCAATTTTTGATATAAATATTGATTGTCTTAAAAACAAAAATATGTGAATTATCATAAAGCGCATAAAATGTAGGCAAACATAATTTAATTTTTGATAGATTACATTTTCTTGATTCATCAAGCTTCTACTCTGAATATGTATTTGTATTTAAAGTACATTAAAATTCGAAACACTTCTAACTGCGTACATACATTATATTATTTACTGTATGTAAATAAAATAATTTGTTTATGCATTTTATTAGCCAATTATTTTAAATATTAAAAGAAACTAACACTGTTTATTGTCAGAAAAAGTCTAAAATAATTGTTTCAATATCTAAAATGATATTGCCTTTTGTTTATCAGTAGAATTTCTGTTGACAAAACAAAATAATTACGACGCATTAGAGATCAATTGTAAATATCAAAGGATGATAACTGTACTGTTCGAGGATCTAATTCACTGAGCGCGTAGTAGGTATAATTGACATGTAAATCAATGCGGACGTGATGAGCTTACTTACTTTAAGGATAGCTGCTGCCAACTCTGAATACTGTTTTAAGTAGATGGTTAAAGTATGCGGTCCGTAAATTGTGGAAGCTCCTTCATACCTTTGAATCTGTAAATAATTTAAAGGTCATATTAAAATGCCATTAGAATAATTTCAATTAACTTTATATTGATATAAATAACATTGCACAACACAAAGATGATGATAAAGGTGATAATGATAATAATGATATAATATTAACTTGAAGTTAACGAATAAAATTCTCTCCCTGCAACGAAAAGTTTAATTTTGCAAAATTTAATGCAACACAAAGTACAACCTGTTGATCATAAGATCAATAAGTGAGCATATGAAATTACAAGAATTTCATGAAACAGCTGAATGTCCAATACTACTTTAAATGTCATCAAAAACCTTTCTGTAAGATTAAATTTAATTCAGAAAAAAATGTTATGCCAACGTAAAAAAAGTAAACAATAATTTACATTTAAAAGACAAGCTAAATGAATTTATCATACAAATGTCCTATTAGTTAGACTGATTTTGTTGAATAAGTTGAAAAAAGTATAGAATAAAGTGGACACCTAGAGTGCAGTTATTGAGCCAATAAATGTATTGAAGACATTGTGCAAGAATCCATTAATAATTGTACTGTTAAACGAAGGAACTTTATATTGAATAAGATAGTGAAATTAAATACTTAATATAATTTCTAATGGCATCCAAATGTTACATGCTTTAAATTGTTCTTTTAATGTAACCTTTGACCAGCTTTCCAGACATTTTATAAAAAATTTTTAAATATTTTTGTAATAACAGATGCAATTCGACAAGAATTTAATAAATATAAGAATTTAATAAATAAATTTTTCATTTAAATAGTTATTTAAAAAAAATGGATTTAATATTGCAAACAATTCAATTAGAGTACAACTCTTTTGCAATATTAAATTCTTCCCAGTGAACCGATATGACTATCACTGGATTATTATGAAAAAAAAATGTTTATACGATTATTTCTGCGATATTCATCTTATATGTAACTACTGTATGCACAAATATTTGTACTTCATATTCCTCCGGTGTGGTGATGTAGTCGCTGTACGTATTAACAAGGCCAGCAATCACGACTTTGGCATTTACATAATTGGTATTTTCAGCAACTGTATTTTTTATGGATTCTCTCAGCCTCCTTCCTGACATTGTGGTGAATTCACCTGGCACGCCGGCAATAATTACATCCCCCAGGAATGCAAGATGAGTGGAAATTATCTTTGGTTGCCACTGGTAAGGAAGGCGCATCTATCGAAATAAAGTGTAAAATCAGAAATGAAGAAAAATGAATCTTAATTACTTTAAGCATATTTATTGCCCGATTACGGGTAATTAGAAGTTACTTCTGCCGCTGCGGGAACTCGTTCATTTCAATTACGATTTTCGAAGAGAAATTTTATTTAATCTTCGCTTAAATCCAATTAGGCAAGGTAGCCTGTTTATTTACATCACAAACAGTACATCCTAATTATTTTATTTAGCTCATAATCTGTTTTGTTTCATTTTAAACGTAACACATTAATGTTATAAGCATTGGTGTCAGAAGAATAATATTTAAAACAAGTTCCCTTTAATTAGCAAAGCTTTATTAACTAATTATTCCATCTCGTACTCCTGTAAATTATATCCTTGAACTTATATAGGGTACTTTCCATTATCATAAATAATATTTCAGTAGTCAAATTGCTATATTAACGTGTCAAGTAATATGGGTCAGCATTTTAAATGAATTATAATAAATTTAATTACGAGATGGTCAATTAGTGAGGTGAACTTTTATTCTTCGTGATATAAATATTAGTTTTATGATTAATGCAAAAAATAAGTGAAAGTTATAAATATATTTACCCGTCCTGTGGCTAGTAGAATAGGTTTTGCACCATGGCATTTAATATCCTCATTGGTAGGAGTAGCTATGAAGTTGCGTACTGTATTCCAAAATGGATTTGAAGTGGTAGTTCCTTGTTCGAAGGCAAAAGAGCCAGGACCATCAGTTGTTCCAGCTGCAAAACTGTATCCCATTGCTGGCACACAACCGTGTACCTAAGAAAAACAAATTTAATTTCTTTTATCAATGGATACAATGGGAATTTTAATATTCTCTTACTATAGTTATATTTTGTATTACTAAAGAACACATTTATTATAATAATATGTACTTATATCATTTTAGTATATATTTTAGTATAGTAATAATAATGTAAATGGCAAAAAGGCATTGAAATGGCATTAATATAACTCCACGCAAGAAAAATGGAGAAGAAAGCTTATCGATTTGTCATTATCAATCAAAATGAGTGCTCAATAAACTTTATTCTTATTCCACCGTAGATGATTGTGAACTGAAATGAAAAAAAAATTAACTTCCCAGTGAAAATATTTACAAGTTCAAATTCAAATTTGACATTCAGACTGATTAATAAAAGAAAGAATTAAATAATTTTGAATGTTGCTAACAAATTTTTTCCAGTGTAATAATAACTTTAAAGAATACACTTTTTAAATCCAAACTTTATGTACTTTAGACGATTTGACAAAATTAACGTTGCTTAGATAGTCTTTAATTATTGTTGGTAGAGATGGAGTAGTGTGAATAGATGTTATCTGTTGAATGTTTTATGAAGTACTACTATGGATCATTACCACCTTATAATCTACCTACTTAATCGCGCCTTATGACAACTCATGTATAATGATAAAAAAAATTATTTATGTTTCTAGACAAAATTGTCGAAATAATTTTCTAATCGATTCGGTATAATAGCTTGAATTAAATAAGAAATCAAACTCGATGTCAGGATGGATGGTGGTGCTAAAATCATAATATAAAATACCCTTAAAATGATCAACCACAGGTAACAATTAATTCCTTTCATAAATTTGCCATTCAATGGAAATTGGCGATCTGATTGTTAAATTAGATTGGATGGCACCAGATGTTTTGTTGGTTTAAATTGATTACAGTACAGTGTAACTCAATTTCTATCTCATTTCATCAAAAACGGAGTACAGCAGCCCGAAACTAATTTGCACGAAAATTTAAATAGAAATTTTCACTTCATACGGGTTCGTTTATTTCGTTATTAAACTGATGCTTTTAAAAACAAAGAGAACCCTTTGAAGTAAAACATCCTCGTGTCAAGTGCACTAAAGACAAGGATTCACAACAGTTATGCATATTTAATGAATGTTAAAAAGATATACTTTAGTATATAAGCAATTAAATATATAACAACTATTATTAAATAATGAACTATCAAACTAAATTGATAAATATTACAACTTTTATTTTAGTAATGAATTGTATTTAATTACATTTATTAAATAGACTTAAGAAAGTCCAATTCATTTCCATTTCTTAGCATTAAAAATTTTTTTTTCCTTAAAAGCTCTGCCTGTCACCTCACAACTTTTAGATTACTCATCCATCATAATAATCATAATTAACATCTGTTAATTAATTAGCAAATTATTTGCTTTCAATAATTGATCCTAAAAACATTTCTCATTTAATCGTTAAAAGGAGCTTCCTTGAACTTTTGAAGTGAGATCTTAAAAGGAGATTTCTTAAAAGCTAAGAACGCCTTGTTCTGGTGAAATAGAAATAAAAGGAATAATGAAATAATGACTTCCCAAATACGCCGTCATCGGGTATTTTTAGGTGTCAACGCCCTGAAGCTTGTTTCTGCTTCATTTCGTACGAATAAAAGGCACGCAAAGCTGTTCCGCGTTATCTCCGGATCACTTTGGGGAGCTTCTTTATAATCCAGATAAATCTGTTGAGAACGCCCCTTTAAATTTATACGTATTTTGATGTCGTATAATCAAAAGGTATTGTAGTCCCGTCTTTTGTTCGTCTAAATGTTCGATGACAATTCTGATTACGTTTTATATCTTTTTACTTCCGGACATTACCTACTAAAAGTTTTGCTTCTGCAATTCTGATACAGCAAATGTGACGGCAACATTTCAATGTTTATTCCCGTGGGCATATAAGTGTTTATAAAGATACGGAAAATTTAATAAAATAAATAGTATTTGTATGAAGTTCAATTTAATAAGAAAAAAAGTTGCATTTTAATTTTAAAACGAGAGAAATGTTATTCCGTTTGTTCAAATATCAAATGTAATTGTATGAGAGAAAAGAAATACCACTGTTTTGCACTTACTTCTTCCTGCGTTTTAGTAGTTTCGTTATAAAATACAGCTCGTTGTTCTGGCATACGGACAAATCTGTGGATGACGTGCAAAGGACCAGTTACTTCAACACCTTCACCACTTTTCCACAGTCTCTGCAAAGTAAAGTTTCAATTTAGCGAATGAAATGAAATGCAGTTAATAGTTGGAGACTATTATTATTAGGTCGAATCTTATATGCTGAATATTTCTTTTACATTTTATCATAGTATTTGTGTAATGGAAATGAAAATAATGAATTTTAACGAATTTTTTATGACACTTAAAATTTTTATTTCTAACTTATCATATTTACGTCCGAAATTTTTAGACAAGTGTCAAATGCAAGATGGAATGCAAAATTTAATATCAAGTGTGTGCAATCTGGTTTATTGCCTCTACACTTAAATAATAATTATAAAACAAACAAATCAAAA
>JABFPN010001988.1:0-24803 GCA_022817305.1 Leptoteleia sp. ZL-2020 | reverse complement strand
CATCGAATTCATTCCCCCCCCCCCCTTTATTATAATTTATTTGCGTATCCCAGGGCGCTACGTCAAGTGTAAAGCGCCGCAAAATCTCACGCGGCTTTGGAAAGGAAATCCGGAGGGCGGGCAACTTTGATTCGATAGATGGCAAGGCATATACAACCCCATTAACTACGGACTTGCTTTTTCTTTTCTGAGAATGAGGTTTTAAGTCCGCCAATAAGAGGCCACCGACAAATCTCTGGATTCATTCATGAGGACCTCCTCGCGCGATGACGTCATACATATACGCATTCGGTTTTCAGACCCCACGCAACAAATTGTTTTAATCCATTTTTATTCTAATTTAGAGGAAGTTAACTATGGGCTATTTGAAATTAATGATATATGATACAATAAGTGACCCCTTGTGGAAATTAATGATGAAAAATGCTGAAAAGTCCCAATTTTAGCAGGTTTTTAGTGTTTTTCAGCGTTTTTTTAACATTTTTCAGCATTTTTCAACAAATCATTTCCACTAGGGACACAAAATGAAATGGAAAGTAATTATATTAAAGTATTTTATATACATATTAAAATATTTTATTTATTTACTATGTAATTTATTATTTTATTTACTAGATTATTGAAGCCTTTGTACTTATTTTCAAAAATTGGAGCCCTACCATTACGAGTACGAACATTTAGATGTAAATAAATAGAATTAAAACACTTTTATACAGTGTAAGGAAAAGATATCAATATGAAATATGATTATTTATTTATGATATTGTATTGACTCGGTCATTTAATAGTTTGTTATCTAGCTCCTCGTCCTTCATTTAGTTTCTACGATAAAAACAAAGCCAATGTCTTTATTGATAAACAAAGTTTTGTTTTAATTTTGTTTCGAAGTCAAAAGAATAAATGTATAAACGGATTTTTATTTAAATATGAAAAAATCGAAATAAAATGTTCTTAATATAACATATATTATTCCCAAGAAGAAAAATAATAAAGCGAATGAAAAATTCTGATTCCAAATCTACATCTAATTCATATTTACAATAAATATAATAAAATTTAATACAACTAAAACAAGAACTCTAATCTTTGCCTTAAAAATGTAATGCAATTTAAATGGGTACCCATTCTTTTGTCCTAATTCTAAACAAAAATTTACAATATATTATTTTTTATTATACATTACAATAAAATATAAATAAACGATGCAGAAAATACTTTGAATATAACACTCCTATAAAGAATTTGGGATGAAACGAGAAAGAAAACAAAAGGATCGTAAGTTTCACCTGTAATTATAAGTGAAAAAAAAGAAAAAAAAAAACGAAATCGAAAGGATGACGTGTATGCAGCAGTGGGTCGGGATTCCGAGAAGGGATGCTGAGTCGATGTTCGTGAATCATGATCCTAGCATTCCCCGGTGGCCCGAATTCAACAATTTCTCAATTTCCAAACGTGGCTGCATGCGCCGGGTCAGGTATTCTCGTCTTGCCAATCGTCTCGGTCCACGATGACCATTGATTCCAATTCGGAAATCAATTCCGCGCGTGATCCACGAGTCCTTTTTGACAAAAATTCAGTTCAAAGTGAATTCGATTGGGCATTACAATCGCAACTGGAATCACTGCTTTATATAACGGACAATTCTGGACAATGTGCGAAAACTGGATCCAGTTATTCTGCAAAAAAAAGTGTTGTAAATTGTGAAAGTAAAAATGATGAAGGTGAATGTGATAGTGATAATCAATTGGAGGATGATGATAAAGTTTTGGTACCATCGGGTGAGAATTGCAATTAACGAGAATTTTAAAATTATTAAAATATACAAATCTTTGTTAATTATTTATTAAAATTCATGGAACATTTTAGAAATATGAGATACTCTAAAAAGTTTTAAAAATAAATTATTAGGAATTTTAAAATTATGACATTGATTATAAAGTTTTAATACAGATTTGTGTCAATAATTTTTAATATCTCTATTTTTTTACTAATATTCTTTTAATGAAATATATAATATTTATAATTGTTTTTAATTAAGATTAAATGTCTTATTAAAATTTAAAGCGATTATAAATCATTTGCATAGTTTCATTTTTATGTAACTAAAACTCCAATTTAAAAATTCAATAGAATGTTAATAATTAATGAAGAAACTGAATTTTTAATTATAACTTCGTTAATTATTAGTATAATAAATGGTCTGGATTATGTTAAAGTATATACTTTAAATATAAAATCTGTAAAAATCAAAATTACGGGGTACCACATCAAGAGCAGAGTGGCGCAGTGGAAGCGTGCTGGGCCCATAACCCAGAGGTCCGTAGATCGAAACTACGCTCTGCTAACTTTTTTTTTTCATTTACATTTCGATTACTGAACACTTAAATAAAAAATTAAATTATGCAAAGTTCTTTCTAAGCACCAATTTTGTTTTATTTATTTAAATTTATCAGAAATTAATTTTTTTTTAAGAAAACATAGTTTTCTTATTAGTTTCTTCAAAAAAAAAAAAAAAAGAAAAAACTTTAAGATTAATTAGTTTTCTTACTAAAGTTTTGAAGAATCTTTAGTAAGAAAACTTATTATTATTTATTCAGTGTTTCAGCCTGTTGGCCTGGAAACAGACTTTGGTTACAAATTATTATCTCACAATAATTACAATAATAGGAAAACTTATTAATTTTTCTTATTTCCTTCGATATTCATCAATTTTTATACAAATCCTGATGCAACTAATTAAAAATGTTCATTATTTTTTTCAGATCCGTTGAAATGGAAGTCAAACAATATTATATCATGGATTTCATGGTGTACAAAGGCGTTTGCAATCGAACCACCACCCGATTGCACCAAATTTCCTGCCAGTGGTAAGGAGCTGCTGAAATGGTCATTGGAGGATTGGAAGGAAATATCTGGCGGACGCATATTGGCCCGGCATTTTGCTCACTTGCGCTTCCAAACTACAGGTATCCTGGATGACAATCTGTGCAAAGAAGATACGTTCACTGGTAAGTCATTCCATTATTAATTTAGTATTACTTATTTAACAATTAAGTTATTAATTTTTTATTATTCTTTTTATATGTTGTTATAATTTTTGTTAGACAAAAGTAATATAAAACAGTATAATGTTATATAAGTAATATAGTAACATATATATAATATACATTAGAAAGAAAAATAAAGAATTAATAACAGTTACATTAAAATTTATATAACAGAAATATGAAAAAGGAAAATTTGAAATATTAATTATTTTAACTTTTGCAAGGTATTCCCATATTAATATAAAAAATAGTAACCTTTTTTTTTCAATTTTCCACAAAGTTACCGAACATTCTCCAAGACCCGATAAGGAGTAATAGAAATGTTGAATGGGAAAAATATTTAATGAAGGGTCAGAGAAGTGAGAGCGAGGTTAATGGGGTGAATTTATTTTGTGTAAGAATGACCGGAAGAGGCTAACCGTCCCCAAAGGACTCGGGTCAAACGATAGTTAGGAGACTTTTAACGTTATCGCGAAATTTAACGGTAATGCGATCTATTATCGATAAAAGCAGTCCATTTGAAGGAATAAAATTTGATCTCACCGTACAACTCTGACTCGTTATTTACAATTAAATAAATTCCATTATGTAAATGATTATTTTTTTATAATTTAACGATATATTTAACAACTTATTTGTTTGCAATTCAACGAATAAACTAAGTTTAGATTCATTTTTACCATAGTTATAATACAGAACAATTTAAAATTAACAAATTGTTCAATTTACGAAGAGGAAAGATTAATAAAAATTACTAACATTGTTATTAAACTGGTAATGTACTGGTAAAATTATTATATTTAGATATATATCTTAAGTTAGCTAAACAAGATAGTTCCTTGGCAATTATTGTTTGAAAGTTGACAATAATTGTCAAAATGCTGATACCTTTTACTAACTTAGGATAGTAATTTCTCAATTTTTCCAAGTTTACTAACATGACCAATTTACTAATATTGTCAGTAATCATTATTAATCTTTTTTCTTAAAGTGGAAAATTGTTTTAAAGTAATCCGGAAAGTTTCCATATTGCGGAGTCGTCGAACCTTTACAAACTGTCTTGATCCGCGACTTCCAGGGCGCCTCGTGCGGTCCTTGCGGAGCGCCGGTAAGCCGCCGAGATATATCGTCGGTTTGAATAACGTTCTAGGTATTCACCCCTAGCGCCGTTTATTAAACGAATCAGTGTTATCGCGGTGAGAGCTCTCATGAATAAACCATTGAGTGTTTAGGGCCAGTTCAGGGGCAAAGACGTCCGGGGGCTGGCTCGTCGTCTTTACGCCGCCAAAGCTCGCCGCGGGAGCGCGCGCTTATATTGTTTTCTTGATGAACGCAAAACATCCCCCGATCTCCGCTTCTTACAGCCCCCCGTCCATCTCGGAATCTGTGCAACCAGCCCCGCAGTTATAACTGTAGATTTACAGTCATTTATCTTAGATTTTTTCAAAATTTTCTACAGTTTTTTTAAACTTGTATGTAGTTTTATTCTAGGGTGGGGTTGGTAACTCATTTATTGTAATTCTTCCTTGTGGTCGATGGTTCGATTATTTTCATTTCTCATTTCATTAGGAAATCTTTCCTTTTTGAACTTATAAAATCGTATATTGTTGCGTCTTTAACTCTGGCAATTGGGCAGAAGAAATTTCAGTTTCTTCAGTAGTTCATCTATTAGAATCCTCTATTTCGCTGTAATGTGAAATTAACAAATTTTATATTTAGGAAAATTACATTTGTAAAATGTAACATTGATTAGTAACGTTATATAGTTAAAAGAATCTAGCTGGGATTCTATATAGGAATTTGGCACCGGAAATCAGCTAGTTTCCTAGGTAGTTGTAGGATATTGCCGAGTTTCCTAGCTGGGGACTTAGGTCGGAATTTAGGATCAGAGATCAACTAGTTTTCGACCTAAGACCCTAGTTGGGTAACTAGGCAAGATCCTATAATTACCTATGAACCTATCTAAGAAACTAGCTGATTTACGGTGCCAAATTCCTATGTAGGATCCTAGGTAGGGTTCTAGGTAGTTATAGGATCTTACCTAGTTTCCTAATTAGGGTTCTAAGTCAGAATTTGGGATCAGACATCAACTAGTTTTCGACCTAGGATCCCAGCTAGGAATCTAAACAAAATCCTGTAACTACCTAGGTCCCTACCTAGGAAACTAGCTGATTTCCAGTGCCAAATTCCCATGTAGGATCCCAACTGAATTTCTATTAACAGGGTTATAAGAGCAATTTGTTTTTAATCAAAACCTATGACTTTTTAATATGGAAAAGACAAAGTTTGTATGTCTTTTAAAAACGTTTCTAAAATTTGATGCAACCTTCTTTTAACCTCGGTTCGAAGTTAATAAGATTAAATTACAAAACAAAAGTTTTCATTGCGATTTCTTCAGTAAATTTCATGAGATCAAACGAAGGATTATTCGTGTCGCAAGAATTTATTTTAAAAACAACTTGTGGAGCGCGAGAGAGAAAATCTTATTCTTGACGGGGCGAATACTATTAGGGTAGGTGTGAAGAGTGGGGGTGATAAAAGCTGAAATCAACAGAAGCTAAGGTCATTCGGTTAGTCTTCCCGGATGGAGCGGTTGCATATTGTGTGGTTTTTTTTATCGTTTATCTATTATAGCCGCAATGTGAAGTGAAAAGTATATTTACATCGAATAAAGTGGATAGTGAATAGCCCAATATTAAACCATTCTTTTGGAATGAAGAAAAAGTGTCTTGTAAATGTCCGATCTAAAATTATAGACTGTTTTTTTTTTAGTTAAAAAAAGTTCCAATTAAACTGTTTTTTATATGAATGAAACAGTTAATTTTCCTATAAAAAATTGGATTCAAACCCCAGAAAACAAATTTTGTAATAAAATATATACTTTATTTATTGTATACAAATACTATATATATATTGTATTATATGTATTGTATTTACTATATATATATTGTATATAAATCCATAAAAATTCCAATAAATTTATAGGACTAAACACTTCATTTTGGTATTTATTTCATATTTTATTTTCACAAATAAGTAAATTAATAAATTTATTTCATATTTATTTATTATAAGTACGGTAATAAATAGTCTTCTGAGGTTAGAATCACATTTATTCTGGTAAAATTAACCCCTTTCATTTTTCTCCCTGTATTTCTTACAATTCAAGTTTTCAAGAAAGTTTTAAGAAATCTAGTGACTGTTCTATTTTTATCAATTTATTAAATAATAATTGCACTTTTAGTCAATGAGAAGTGACACGTATATGCTTTGATATGTAACATCAATTAAAAAAAAAAAAGAACAACTATCAATAATTGTGAAACAACAAAGTGAAAAGATGGACGTAAAAACTATAATGGTCTCGCGACCTATCGAACGTCCTCCGATCGAGGATTAAATTTCGTACGTGATGTGGAGAATTCAAACTCACCCGTTACACCTGCAGCAAGATAATCGACTTCGTCCTTCGACAGCGACTTTATTTTATAATGGTTAATTTCGTCATTTAGTGTTCAATAGTTTAAAACATTTCTCATAATCTCATAAAAAAAAACTTTATTTATTTTGTGCTTTTTCCTCTATTTTTACAGTGAAATTCATTGTTTTTTGTTTCGGATAGTTTTGGTAACCGAAGAACAAAACATAAATAAACATTTACATTCATTCGCTTTTAAATACATAAACAAATCAGTGTGAAGCTAGTCGCGCGTATCAAAATAAAAGGGCAGAATATCAAAAGTATTCAGATAAACAAAAATAACATAGAAATACGTGTGCTTAGCTTTTATAGAATTCGCGAAAATAACTAAGAAAATCAATTTTGAATCTTTTAGTTAATTTTGTTAGAATTAAAACTAAAGTAATAGTGAAATATAACCCCAGAGATTTATGAAATTCCCTATAACAGCCATCAGTTTTCAAATTAAAAAAAAAAAGAAAAAAAAATATCGCATAATTTTAACATGCGCGACTAATTTCACATCGAACCTATCATTAAACTCATCAAATTAAACTTTTACCAATCACGACAATAACAAACCTTGTTATTCATTTCATTCCGTTGGTTTGACCTCTGCGCTATTTGAAAACAACTTTCGTTTACATCTTTTAATACGAAAAGCGTTTTGTTCCTCGGTTCGATCGGGAGACATCGGCGTTTAACCGAGGAACGCGACACTCCGAGCCGGATTAGTCACGACAGTGTTGAACTTGTACGCTTGTGTGTGTGTGTGTGTTTTCAGAAAGGTTCAGCCTCCTGCAGCGTACGTGCTCATTGATTGGCACGACCGGAAGCGGTGGTGGCGGGGCGGTCGGAGGCGGTCAAGTACAACTATGGCAATTCCTCTTGGAGCTGCTCTCTGATTCGTCCAATTCCTCGTGCATCGCGTGGGAGGGCACCAACGGCGAGTTCAAACTCACCGATCCGGACGAGGTGGCGCGCAGGTGGGGGGAGCGCAAGAGCAAGCCCAACATGAATTATGACAAACTTTCGAGAGCACTCAGGTATAACGCCTCCGCGTAGACCTCTTTATTACGGAGTTGATGCATCCTCGGATTTCGCTTTATTTTCTTCTTTTATTTCTTTCTTTCTTTTGGCCCTTTTATTGTACTCTGCCGCTATCAAATTTAGTACTGGTATTCGGTGTTTTGTTTTATATTTTGGATTTATGGTTAATTTATGTATAAAATTCCTGCATAGATAAATGAAGGTTAGGTAATTAATGTTTGGATATGAAATGTTGGGGTTTGTTGTTTATTTAGGGGAATTTCTGGTGATTTGATATTGTGGGAAAGTTCAGTATTTATGGATATCTATATTGTTTTCGTGAATTTATATGGTTCCTTAATAGCAAGATATATTCCAGAATATTCCAGAAATATTTGTCAAAAATATTCGTATGTCCGATTCCAGAAATATTTATGGTACATTTCTGGAATATTCGGAAAACATGAATTACGCGAGAATATTCCTGGGGATGGACATTAGAATAGTTCCTTGGTATATTCAGAATATTTTCAGAATGTACCAAAAAGGTTCTTTGCTATTAAAGTTCTGATAAAAGAAAAGTTCCACAGAAATAAATTTAATTAGTTGCAAAAAGTAATAGTAAATTTTAAAACATTTCATATTCGTCTAGGGATATCTCCGAAAAATGAAATATTCTCCCTGTTAAAAAAGCTAGCTGGGATCCTACATAAGAATTTGGATCTGGAAATCAGCTAGTTTCCTAGGGAGTTATAGGATCTTACTTAGTTTCCTAATTGGGGTCTTAGGTCGGAAATTAGGATCAAATATCAACTAGTTTTCGACCTAGGACACTAGCTAGGAAACCAGGCAAGATCTTATAACTACCTAGGAACCTATCTAAGAAACTAGCTGATTTCTGGTGCCAAATTCCTATGTAGGATCTTAGGTAGGTTCCTAGGTAGTTATAGGATCTTACCTAGTTTCCTAGCTAGGGTCCCAAGTCGGAATTTAGGATCAGACATCAACTAGCTTCTGATCTAGGATCTCAACTGGGAAACTAGATAAGATCCTATAACTACCTAGGAAACTAGCTGATTTCCGGTGCCATATTCGTATGTAGGATTCTAGGTAGGTTCCTAGATAACTATAGGATCTTATATAGTTTCCTAGCTGGGGTCCTAGGTCGGCATTTAGGATCAAAGATCGACTAGTTTTCGACCTAGGACCCTAGCTAGGAAACTAAGAAAAAACTTATAACTATCTAGGAAACTACTTATGAAACTATATAATTAAATTATTTGAAGGCATATCTATAAATCTTTATGAATATAGTATTTAATATAATTATATCTAATGATGTTTTAGGTATTACTATGATAAAAATATCATGACGAAAGTACACGGGAAACGATACGCGTACAAGTTTGACTTTCATGGATTAATGCTGGCCTGCCAAGCCCAAACGGGAATTACCATTGAATCATCAACTCGGCCGAAATCGTCTGGAAGTATTTCGCAACATCATCACGTCTACTCATCCGGGTCACCGCAACATTCCTCGAATGTTCCACCTTCGGTGCCACATTGCTGTTGGTCATATCATCGTTAATTTATTCTCTTAAATAAATCTGCATGGAAAATAATTCTCAAACAATTTCCGTGGAGATAAATTATCTTAATAGCAAAGAATATTTTTGGTATCTTCTGAAAATATTCTGAATATACCAAGGAAATATTCTAATGTCCGGTTCTAGAAATATATTTCTCGTGTATATTCTCGGGTGATTTATGTTTTTTAATATCCTAAAAATGTACCATAAATATGTCTGGAGTGGGAATATTTTTGGAATATTCTGGAATATATCTTGCTATTAAGGTCTGTTTATAAAACATTCATTTTTGTATATGTAGTTAAATTTGTATAACTTTATTTTATACGAAACCGTTAGGCTGAAATTGTACCGAAAGTTCCTTTAAAATGTACCGAAAGATCCTTATTCAAAAAAAATCATCTATTTTTTGAATTGCACTCAAGTTTTTCCCAACATAGCGTGAACATTATTGTACAACAATTTACGAGTTAATGCCAAGTGGTGAACATTACAAAAGTTTCGACAATATTTTGTTAATATTTAAATAACATTTGTAAATTAAAGCAAAGAAAAGTATTTTTAGATGTGATCAAGATAATCTTGGATACATTATTCTCAATGATGAAATGTTTACGTATATGTAAGCGATAGTATTATTATTCATTAGCAAACAAGAATTTCGAGTCGTTCAAATTTAAATTCTATTTTGGAAGAATTTAACTAAGTGGAATTTAAGAGTCAAAAGTTCAATCCAGGATGGCAATGTAGGGAAAAAAACATTTTAGTTGATTTTAAATTCTTCCAAAATAGTATATTATCCATTTTTTTTTTAATTCAGAAAAATGTATCTCGTTCAATGAAAATACCTTGTGAAATATTTGTAAACAATTTTAAAATATATGCAATAATTTATGGTACTTTTACCATATAAGTTTAATTCTTATCCTTTGTAGGAGGATGCATAATTTGACGTTTCATTAAAGTAAAAGTATAAAAAGCATACAATTTACTGTAAATTCAGTAAATAACGGTACCTTTTGTTGTTATAAACTGTTAAATAAATTTGTCGGAGAGAAAAAATGCCGGTTTTCATAATTAAGATCAAATTTATTCAGAATTAAATATATATTTGTAATTTTTTTTTACAACATTCATTTTAATAAGTTGCATTAAATTATGTGCCGCGGACGATACATAACTTAATTACGCAGGAATGTTACATATAATATACATATGTATAATATATATTTTAAAGATTCAACATTTATTATATTATTCTACAATAACCATAATAAATACAACTTCATTTGACAATGAATACAAATAAATTCGGTTAATTTAATATGACGAGTATTAAAATGTGCAGTGTCCTAATGAATGATTAATTGAAGATAAGCTTATATCCATAATAAGAAACAAAAGAAAACCTGGAAAAATAATATTTAATAGAAACGCGTAATAGGGTTTGAAATATAACGTTAAAAATAATACTTAAGAAAATCTTTCATAAAGAATTTTTATTTATCGTGAAAGTGAAATATCGTACTCAACTCGAATAAATGTGGTTTTAGGTTGGTAGCCCTTCTCGTATGACCAGGGTTACCAACTTCAAAACCACTTTTTCCCCCCGAGTTGAGTAATATACTATTAAACGTATCGTTCCAACCATTGATCAAAAATAGAGAGTAATGTTTTTATTTAAAACTTATTCATTAGATCGTTTGAAATAATATTTAGTTATTTGCAGATCCATAATTCTGGCATAACATTTTAATTTCAATACACAAAAACAAATACTTAATCGAGAAAGTCCACAGAGCATTATAAATAGTACTATTTTTAATTAAACAATAAAATATATACGTATATCTAAAGATCCGAATATAACTAAATGTTAGTCTAAAATTCATTATTAATAAATTTTATATAAAAATATAACAATCCGTTTGCTAGTCGCAAAATATGTATTGTATTTATTTTCTTTTCTTTTTTTTTCGGACCTTATAAACTGAACATATTGACGTTACCGGTAATGAATTCAATTTGTAACGTTATATTAATAAACTAAAATAAATTATCACAGACAAATGACTGCTATAAGGTATGACCTATTGAAAAAAAAAGTGTGTGTCCCCAAAAAGAATAAATAACCACCACTCCAACCACCAACCAACGTTTAACAATGAAACAAAATGACGAGTACAAAATGCCAAGAATGATTTTTATTCCCCCGGTTCGAGTCAAGTTAATAGGGTATCTGATTCTGATAAAATTGTATGACGTCGTAGGTTTTGGTACGGATATTGAGGAAGCTGTTACGAATGACGTTGGTCATGAAAGTTGCAGCCTCGCGATCCGTTGCAGTTTGCGCGAAACGATTTCGTAATAGTTTGATTGTTTGACCACGGAAGCAGGGAAGTCCGGTATCGAGCATTAAGGACACCAACGAAATAATCGCTTCTTGATAAGGCCTAAAAAGCACTCGTATTAGTATTTTATTATATTCATTATATAGGATTTAACAATTGAACATATTCAAGTATAACTTCGTATGGAAGGCCATTCCCCGCCCAACGCGTTAATTCTCCGAAAATTTAGAGTTTTACTCACCTTAAAAATAAAATCTATTGGTAGCCCTGCGGGTTACCAACTTGATTTCACTTTCACGGTGAATAAAAAATACCGTACTCGACTCGAATAAAAGTGGTTTTAGGTTGGTAGCCCTTCTCGCGTGACCAGGGTTACCAACTTAAAATCTCTTTTTTCCTCCTCAAGTAATGTACTATTTTTAAGAAAAGCGAATTCTTATACATAAAGCAGATATTCGTTGAACGGGGATGTTGGAATGCAAAGCTAACTAACGTCATTAAACAGCAATAATAAACAGAAATATGACTTGCTTACAGATTGTAAAATTAAAACTAAGTTTGACATTTTTATGCTTTGAAAATGCTTTTATTTCCCAGTCGCCTGGTGAGGTGAATTAAAAATCTTTTCTTATTCCGATCTTTGTTCCTCTTTATAAAGTTCTTTTTATTCATTAACTTAATTAAAGTTAATTATAAGGAATGGAGAAAGAGAGTTACCGAATTGCTATAAAGGCTTGAACGCAAAGTTCCATGAACCACCTAAACGGTTCGGCTTCCATCTTTCCGCCCATAACTTGTACCATTTCGTCAGTCAACTTAATGTTCGGTTCGAATCCGAAGTTTCCGCCGGGTGAACTTTCGAACATAAAACCAAAATCTATGTGTATTATGTGGCCCTCTTCGTCGATCATAATATTACCGTTGTGTCGGTCTTTGATCTGCAGCAAATAAGTGATTACACTGTACGCGGCCATCGAGCGTATGAAATTGCGCCGCACATTCTGGAAACTTTTGCTGGTCTCGTCTCCGTGTTTCGCGACGAACAATTCGTATAATCCGCAATCTGTTTTACGGCCGAGTTGATCGCGGGATTTCGCATTTGGGACACATTCTATAACGCCACACTGCAAATTTAAACATAAATTCTATTAGTATAACAATTCATTGTGTTATTATAGGTAGGAATTATAGGATTATAGGTAGGAATTTGGTACTAATAACCAGATAGGTTCCTAGCTAAATTTATGGGTCGCTCTGAGGTTTCTTATTGTAATGGAAAAAAATGATAAATGTTATATACGTACACCAGGAGCAGTGGCGACTACTCGATAAGGGAACACGTACAACTTGAGACCGACTTTTTGGAAGACGTTCTTGAAGATGCAAATGACTTGAAGGGCGAGCATATCTTGGCGCACATCGTCGCCGACCTTGAAGATGGCCGCTTGCCACGGGTTCTCCGTTTGTTCCTCTACGATAATCTTTTTATTCGACGTCACTTCCATGGCGGTCCTCTCTAACTCCTTGATGCCGCAACGGTACACCTTGAATCTCGCCAGGAAAGGCGCTTTGGCCGCGCTACAAATCAATTCACAATTTACAATATCTCGGCTATGGTTTTATATACATAGATGGCAGCACTGATTAATTTCTTTTTTTTCTTCTTTTTAAAATACATACCTCTGCATAGGTGTGCCACTGTTATAATCAATATCTACGACCATTGCTTCGGGATTAGACGGTAAATAGCATCCAGGTTGAACCTCAATTTTCCTCAAAGCCTCCAAACAGGCCGCTTCCCGTTCCGGCCCTTTCGGGTAAGGTCGTATCTCGCCGGAAATGTTTGTGATCTTCTCGAAGAAGCTGAATTCGCGCTCGTAAAATTGCTTCGCAGGTCCGGAAAGTGAATTGACGATGCTTTTCACGAGGGAATCCAGGACGTCGTAAAGTGCTGTATCTTTGATTTGTTTGTCCTCGTCCATATACATGTTCGTGTGCATGTTCCATATCAACTGATGCGCTACGACCTGATCGATAATTTTCAAATTTGTTAATAATAAGGTTCAATTAAATGTTATTAAAGTTAGATTACAATGATCACTTAAGAATACCATATGTATAAGCCAAACCTGTGATCTTTTTGCAAGAGCTTTTATAAATTCGGTAACGTATCCCAAGCCGTCGTGCCTCAACGCTTGAACCAACTGCGGAATGTAGAACAGCATCACGTCCGCCGGATAACTTTCTAACACGCGCACAGCGTATTGCGCCGAAATGGAATGTTGCGGAAATTGACGGGAGAAGTACGCGAGTGCTTGTATCGGCGAAACTCTGGCCCACGTAAGCATGTACACGAGCTGTAAATGTAAATTTCCAAATAAAGGTTTATTAATACAGGTAGACCTTCCAAAGAGGGAAAAAGTTTATTCCCATCCACTTTCTTTTCTGCTTTTTTTGTTTTCAGTTAGATCAATTGGTTACAAATTAAACTTCTATATCACCTCAGGAGCTTCTTCCATTATAGTATCCGTGTTGACGAGGTACGGTAACGCTTCGGGCACGTGCATGACTTGCATTGGTTTCATTCTCACGAGGTAACAAACTTCCTTTACAATACTCTCGGAATTCTTAAGTCTCGTTGGTAAGTACACCGCCAGCATGGGACTAATCTCCCACGCTAAACGCTTGAACTCGCGGCATCGGTTGTTCAATGTTTTTAATTGCCACTCGGCAATGCTCGATTCGCGCGGCATTGTCAAATCCGGACGACCGTCAGGATTGTACCAGACCTTGAAACGATCGCGAACAGGTTTGAAATGAAACGATTGTCAGCGTTATTAGAATGTTTGTTGCAATTCCAATATTGATCATTGATATACTCACCAATAGCATCTCAATTTCAACAGCCAGAAGACTGAGGATCAAGTTCCTCTTTTTCACGTAATCCTTGACGTAATCCTTTCCGTTGACCGTGCGCTTGCTACGATTGCTACGCTTACTTAAAGTATTTATACTCGGCGATGGCTGAATCACCCAAGTGCTCGGGAGCGCTCGATTAATTTCACTAGCAAGCGGGGTCGACGTGTCCCACAATACTCCCATCGTTGACATTTGTCCAACTGGGACTCCGAGTTGCAGTTTCAAATCGTAATCGCCGTCCTCGCTTTTCATCACCAAATACTTTTTATCCATGTGCATCTCCTGGAAATTCATTAATTGTTTAAAGTAGAATGTTTAATTTCAATTAATTTTTCATCAGATTCTCAGTTTGGAACCGACCTGCCAGAAGTCAATAAGGTTTCTGATATCCTCCCCTAGCTGCTCTTTGTCTTGGGTAGGGCTTTGCCTATCGCGACAAAAGTAGTCCAAACAATTTCGATACACTCGTTCTCGTAGCACATTTTTGCGCAACGATCGACTGCAACATCGACGAAATAATCCCCGTTTATTACTTACTGATTTTCAACAAATACACCCGACTTCCACGCGTTTGCCTTTCACTTATCTTCCCTTCCATATATTTGCTGAAATCTAACCACTGGGAGAAAAGCACAAAAACCGCCGAATGTTAATATGATTTAAAAGCAATGTAATCAAGTATTGACCTTCCGTGCCGAAAAGGCAAATATGTGGAAGTTTCCGGTTCCAAATGAAAGCAAATGTGTGAAAGTCGAGTGTATACAAAATGCTGTACATACATCGCATAATTTTGATTAGAAATAATAATAGTAATTGGAACTGAAGAATGGAAAGTTTTTCTTTATCTATATCGGTGTATAATAACCTGTTCAAAGTATCCCCTTGTAACAACACAAGGCCACAATTAAGTAGCTTAAATCTCGTCCCAACCGCGGCGATGTGTCTGTTTAAATGGACTTCCTCACCGGTAACCCCGATCGTCATTGGCAGCGACCGATGCAGCAACATCTCAATCATCTCTACCGTATCCTGGCAGCAATATTTGGCAGTTGTGATTAACTCAGTGATAAACGTGATCCAGACGTGGTGGGACTTGACGTCCGGCGAATTGGGGCCAAGGTTGCAGCCCTCGTAAACCGCCAACGGGCTCACGCCCTCGATTTCCGGCGAGAACAAGCCCATTCTGTTATCGATCGTGTACTGCCAGGCGGCGAGCATCTCTTGTAGTAGGCGCAACTTCAGATCCGGCCGTACCGTTAAGATCCATTGCCAGCAATCCGTCGCCGTCGTTGTTGCCTCTTTGGTAAATAATTTAGTGTGGGAGTATGCGATTGTGTGCAAAAGCTGATCGTTGGTTCCTATCGATGCGATGAAATCGGGTTGATATGAATTTTGTACGTTTATAATATTGGTGCATAATATACTATCAAATACCAGATTTACATTATCGTTTGGAACATTACCTGGACTGGAAATGAGAATCGCTGTGGCGCTCCAAAGTGCTTTTCCAAAATTGACATTATCATTATTTTTGGATGCAGTTTCGATGGTGTCGAGTAAATTATTGATAACCAAGTCTTTGCTGTCCCCTGGATTCTCAGTTGTTAATAAAGACGCGATGGCTAAACCGTTAACGCGACCGGAATACCACGACCTTTTATATGTCATGAGTAGTAACGACGAGAATCTAAAGATTTCATCTTTAGATTTGTATCGTCCGTCTACCAAATTCGTCTAAAAGCAAAAAAAAGAAGTATATTAAAAGTGTTATACTGTAATGTTATTTAAAAATATTGTTTTCTTTTTTGTTTTAAACCTAACATACATTTACATTTGAAAGTACTGCTGCTTTGTCAACAAAATCCAAGATTGTTGTTATGACAGATGTGGACGAAGTTTCGAAAGAAGACATGCGATTGATGTACTCAATGAGATGAGAAATAGTCTCTTTCGGAGCCCACTTCATAGCTTCGCCAACAATACCCTTACACCGGTCCTCGAAGTCCTTGACTATGTTCTAAAATTTCAATCATTACAGTTTTAATTTGTTAAAATATTATTTTTGTGCTTAACGCGAAGCATTTATGAAGTCAAGTGTTTGTCAAATCATAAAACGAGTTCCCTAAATATGGAATTCGGCACAAATATGCATCGACTGTGTCCAAATTTTCTGACATTTTATACATTTTTATGGCCACATTTTAGGAAACTCGTTTTTTTCTAACACTCTTCGGTAATACTTTTCAATCTAAAACGCTAATTAAAACCTTTCTGCTCTCCGTAGTTTCCATAAGCTGAATACTATAGGGCGTTCCGGGAATATTTACTATCGGCGTTTCTTCGTTCGGATCCAATTGCACGGATTGCGATAAAACCTGGCAAAGAAATGGCAAAAAAAGATGAGTAAATTATATTCTTAAATTATTACTTTGATAAATAATTACCTGTAATATATCCAACATACACCAAAGGACTCGGCAATTCCACAATAAATGTGGAAAAGCGTCGATCAGGGCGATGAGATAAGTGTCCGCGACTTTTCTTATGTGCTTGTGAATGTTGTTGAAGTGAACCAATAAGAATTGGGCGTGGTTCTCCAGGTCGCGCTCGCGCTGTTCGTCTTTCGGCTTCTGCTTCATCACTTCCTTGAACTTGGCGAACACGGTTTCGCCAATGCTGCAAATACACTGCCACATTTCGCTTTTGTCTTTCTGCAACTCCGTATCGTTAAGATACTCCATAATCGGTTGCAAACTCGGCTCGGGACTATTTTCAACTCGCAACATTTCCAGCCAGTAAACGGAAAGCAGATAGGCGCATTGGGGGAAATTCAACTTGGTCACGTTCGCTTTTGGACTTTTCGATCTGCAAAAGAATTTAAACGTTTAATCGTTGTGTTAAAGTTGAAGGCATCGGAATTTGAATATTACGAAAAAAGAAATATCGTACATAAATTGATTTTTCAGCTCCTGCAATTGAGCTATGTTCATGTTTCTAACAGCTGAGGTGTACTGAAGTTCTCGTATCTCAACTCTTCGATTCTTTTGGGAAATTTTGTTCACCAAATACGGCGATTTTACGGCTATTTGCTTGACCCCGTCGTACCATTTCAACGGCCAGATCGCCTTCGGGGAATCGGGTACGAAATTCATCAAAACGCAGTACAGCCAAAAGTCTTTGAACAACTTCAACATCCTTTGCTGCGGATTAGTTATCGGGGGTAAACGTTGCACCAAACTCGCTATCACAGGAATCAACACACCCAAATTGCCAGCACTACTGGTATGTGTCTGAAAAAGTTTCATATTAATGTGGTTTAATTCCTGCAGAGTTGGCAATTGAACAGTAAGATCCAAGCTAGATGTTTTTTTTTATCAGGGATAGATAAAAATGCAACTTACGGTGCCCGCAATGTTCTTAGTTTTATTGCTGGTCCTTTTACCCTCGAGACCATGGAAGACGAATAGTTCCAACAACTTTAATAACAGGTCGTTGAGTTCAGATTCGCCCTCCATGTTCGCAGCTATAGTGGCAAATGCTTGTGTGATTTCAACAGTGATTGCATTGTCGTATTGCTTATCCGCGTAGGATTTAACCAAAAGATTCATAATTTGTTCTCGAACTTCTTGATTCTGTACATTCTATTAAAAGAGGCGAAGGAAAAATTGAACATCGTCTATGAGTGAATTATTATTTTAAGTATTAATTTGTCTCGTTAGTGTTTCTATAAGTTGTTTCTTCTTTTTTAAATACATTACCATGTGCCAAATTTACTGACTACGTTAACTAATATATGTTAATTTAACACTGAAAGTCTGTTAACACCAATAGTCGTCGTATGTTGGACCAAAGTTGGGATTCAGCGTTACGTAATATTATATAGTTAACACAGAAACATATAAATTTAATGATAATACAATTGATTGTCGCAATAAAAATGTTCGTACTTTACTCTTGTCCTTGGCAATGATCATGAAGGCCAATTGTTTAATTATGAGACAAACTAAATGGGGCTGGTTAGGCATGTGAGTGAAGTGCTGCTCAAAGAACTGAAATATGACGAATTCAGTTTTCAGCGTGTTCCTTAACGCTACTGCAACGTGTCCCAACATTACAACTATATTCGTCCAAATTAATGTGTATTCCAAATCCTTTTTCAGCTTTTCACTGTCACTAAAAGGATCAAAACTTTGAAAAACATTTTGTAGTTTATTCCAAATTAAAAAAAAAACCAATTGTTCAATAAAGTATGGATTTCGTGAGATTATAAAAGTCAAAACTTCACAAGTACAGTCAACTATACAAATGGAACACCTGATACCATATTTTCTTATTTAACTAATAAAAAATTGTACCAGGAAACACATTTATCTTGTTATTTTATCTACAAGAATTCTTGGATAGGCAAAAATTATGCCTTGAATTTAGAATTTATCATCGTCAAATTAATTGCAAAGGTTGACTCTATGATGATAAAAGATGTTTCAATGAGAAAGTTGAAGTATAAGAAATTAAATAGAAATAGTACGTTTCATTGGTTCCAACGTTGAACCATTTTCTCGAAACATTGGAAACCAGTTGCGGTACGCAGTCGGATTCAACGTGCTGAACGGCTTCCAAAGCGATGCACAGATTGCGAATCGCTGCGTTTCGTAATATTTCGAAGGCCTGCTCCGAGGCTGAAGGGGCCTGAACGATGTCAGTATTTTTCTGCAATACTTTAACAAGAAAGAAATGTTAATTATGAAATTGCATTCATTTGGAATTATGGAAAAGTTTTAAAATTTTTACAAATATTTAATCCATACATGAGACGCTCCTCTCATTATTTTGCTGATAAAGCTTCGATAAAATTGGCGAGGGATTGATGAGAAAGTCCCGTAAGCTACAGATGGAGGTGCTGGCAATATTTGGAAACTTTTGCGCAAATTTCCCCAATCCATCCAAACACACCATCAGCAAAGGCATGTAGGCTAAGATCTTTTGGCCGTCGTTTGAATTGATCTTTTCAGTGAGACGACTGCAGAGACTGTCGGCGCCTAAAAATACGAAAAAAAACATAAACTTAAATTGCCAATTAAAGCAGACTAAATATATTGAACCGTTTAAAAAGGTGGGAATTACAATACTTTTGGACATTATTATTATTGTTCCGAATTTTGGAAATATTGAAATTAATTTTCCATCAAACGAATTGTAAAATTGTACAATTCTCACCTCTTAAATGTTTCGTTGGAAATACTAAACACTCAAAATCAGTTCAAATGAAAAAAATAAGACGAAAAAAAAGCGTAAAATTCATCATTCTATTCAAACTAAGCTTAAAAGTTATGCGATTAATTGAGGAATTATTCGGTTCTCTCGTAATTAGTTCACTCTCACGTCAGAATCAAAAGAAAAATCTACAAATAGTCAGATACTAATGTCAAAATGTGTGCGGTCAAAAATCAAATTAAAATGGTTAATTCGGGGGAATTCGTCAAAAGGGAAAGCAGACTTTGTATACCCTCGCCAATGAGAATGGATCTGATGTCTGCGGTGAGCGCGCACAAATCGTACTCATCGCGCTCTGTAAATACATTATTTTTCATCGTTTATCTTTTCCCTTTTACTTTCCATTCTTTTTTCTTTTTTTATTAAGTAGGAAGGGGACTTAAATATTCATATCTTCGTTCTTGAATTTAATATAAAACACAGAATTAAAGACAATACAATACGTACTAGAAATATGAAAAAGAAATGCACACTCGACTTCCACACATTTGCTTTCATTGTAACCGAAAACTTCCACATATTGGCCTGTCCGGCACAGAAGGTCACTGCGCAACTGCAATACACGATTTCATTGTCTTAAGTATTATTCGTATTGTGTGCTTTTTTCTCATTGGTCAGATTTCGTCAAATATATGGAAGAAAAGGGAGCAAATGTGTGGAAGTCGAGTGTATTGTACAATAAATATCTTTGTTATTACGAGATAAATGTCATACAATAAAATAATCCAATTTTATTAATCAATACTTTCATTATCCATCATGTAAAATCAATCTTGCGCGTAGATAGTAAAAGTAATTCTTACCAATTTCATCCCCAATGGCCCAAACGAGAATATCCACGCAAGCAGCGTTCGCCATGACGTTCATGTGGAATCTATTAACTGTCCTAAAGTCCATATCTAGGTCTTCTCTTTCACTCACGTCATGCTGCTGTCGCGATTGCAGGACAGTCTGTCCGGACAAAAATAACCCTTTCATGAATTCCTGTATGTCGTTGGTGAAGGGTGCGGGTAGGTCGTGTTGGCCCTGCAATAATTCTCGCAGAAGTCCGACCATCACTGTGTTCATAGTTTCACTAAAAGTTCGATACGGAAAGATCTGAATCAGACCGGATTGGTAAACCTGAAATTTCAAAGTTTTTTTTATGAATGAGTTATCGTTTAGAGGAATAAGATTATTTAACATAAAGGTCTTTATCTTATGTTAAACTCCAAGATCGTTATCTTATGTTAAACATAAAGATCTTTATCTTATCTTATGTTAAACATAAAGATCATTAATCCACACGCTCTGACCTCTTGCGCCTCCTCGTCCAAAAACTCCAAAATATCCTTAGTAAGGAGTTTCTTCGCCAAGGCCAAGACGCTTTGTAGGTGTACCACGCTAAATTGTACCCCAACTTTTTTCTCCTGAATTTCGTTACATCGCATCTGCGGAAATTGATTGAAGCTGGAACCATATTTGTTGAAGAAGTACGTCGCCGGATCGTAAGGGACCGGCATGTAAGAATTAAACGAGATTCGCTTCATGGGCGAATACTCGTATTCCATTAATTGCAGAGTCTTCGGTCTGCTTTCGATGCTCAGTTGCGGATAATTTCTGTAACTGATCGAACGCGTCATGATATCTACATTGATCGTGTTCGTTTGATTTGCATTGTGGGTGTAATTCGATTGCTTTTTCACGGCCAACGACGATTCCTGTCGTGGGAACAAACGACAGAGAAGCGGTGGATCGGTATAAGCGAAACGACCCATGGATCTTGCCAGACCAATGAGGATTGGTACCAAACAGCGGCATAATGATACTGAAATTATAATTCTTATATAAACATATCATTCGTTATTGAATTATGTAATAAATGTAGATAAAATATAGGCTGAGAATAAAAATTGAAGAATAGTAAATTAGTCAATGAGGAAAAAAGTGGGTTTTAGTTGGTAACACTGGTCAAATGCGAAGGGTTACCAACCTAAAATCACTTATGTTCGAGTCGAGTAATGTACTATTATTTCCCTAAAAAATAAAATGTATTGTTAGCCCTGAGGGTCACCAACATATTTTTCACTTTCACGGTGATTAAAATATATTGGCCCGGGTTACCAACTTATAACCACTTTTATTAGAGTTAGTACGATATTTTAATCACCGTGAAAGTGAAAAGTATGTTGGTAACCCTCAAGGTTACCAATACATTTTATTTTTACGCCAACTAAAAGTAATAACGATAAAAATTAATAAATGATAATTATGTCACAATAATTAAAATACAATTAAGTGATTACATATATTATATATATATATATACATTAAAGATTATATAAATTAATTTAGAATTCAATAATTAAAAGCATATTAGCCAGCCACGAATAGAAATATATATAAAGATGAAATAGAAATGATGCTTGACAGTGCATCTTACGCTTTGCTTGTAATCCGCGCACGCCGTCCTGATCTTTGCACCCACGAATTAAGTTTGTTAACACCGCAAGAATTTCCACTTGGGTCGAAATGATGAGCTCGCGGGAAGCCTCGCACCTCGCCGCCACATCGCTCAGAAGTGTGTTCAAACAGAAGCTGAAACGTTCGGTAGTGGGGATTCGTTCGTTGGGCATGCTAATCTGTTCCTCTATCCATACGGCCTTGGACAATCCGCGTAGAAGGCGTAGGAGATAAGGTAAAATGCGTTCGTTATGTTGCAGGCCCGATTCGATAAAATATATGCCAAGAGCTATCACCGCGTCTTGGCCACGGCGGTCCAGTCGAAATACCCCGGATACTTCTTGTGGACATCTTTTGAACAAGGAATTTACCTGCAAAATAATGTTTTCATTAATTAATAATACTTGTTTGTTAATATTATTATAATATATTGCATATTATATATATAAAAAAATATTAATTACTATTAAAACAATAAATAAGAATTATTGCCATAAGAATTTAAATAATAAAAGTCTCTCTTTCATTTAATTAAGAACAATACTAAATTTATTAATTTAAATAATAAAAGTACGTCTTTTATTTATTTAAATAAAGTTTAATAAGAAAAATTCTTATTTAAGCATAATAAATAAATGACAGATTTAAATATTTTGATCTTGGTAACATTTTTGAAATATTAAAATTAAATTTATATTAATATAAAATTGATAAGTACTTATTAAAAATTTTCAGTAAGTTGACTATTTTCATTTACTTTTATGGTAATAAGTAAATTATATTAATAGTTACAAAATATATGTCATAGTTATTATTATATTTTTTATATATATTATATCCTACGGTATCTCGTGGAAAAAGTAACAAATAGTAATAATATTATTTATTATATAATATACTATATAATAAAAACATAAAATTGCAATGATAAATTATATTTAATAATTACAAAATATATATCTTAATTTTCATTATATTTTATATACATAACATCTTGTTAAAATTGTAAAATATAAAAAACATAAATAAAGCGAGCATTTGTTTTAAAAATATACTCTGATAAATTTACTTAATATTAATATAAAAGTGACACTTATATTTATTTCAATAAAATATCAATTTGTTGGACAAATTAAACAAAAAATAATCACAACAAAACATCATTATTATAACCCGCACAATTGTTTCAATCAATAATGATGTAACTCTCTTAATTCTGATTTCATGAAACATTGACAAGTATGTCAATATAATACCAAAATGCTACTGTTAATTACAACAATGACAAAGCATGTAACTCGTGATACAGTAATGACAATGTAGATAATTAATTGTTATCTTAAGAAGCCAACCAAATCCTTATGATGTAACGCAATCAAATGTTTTTATTGAAAAGATACATTTAACTAAAAAAAAAAAGACGAAAACAAAATCGAAGGCGAAAATTCAACAAGCAATCAGCTGCTCGAAATTACACCATCAGTTGGTACACAAAATATGACAAGAATGTGTTATAAGGTATTTACAATTAGCAATGAAATGTTTTGGTACGAAAAAGTGAAATTCAAACTGGTTAATAGTGGAAATGAAAATATAACGTTGGGAAAAATAATGTTAGAATGGGTGTCCGATGAAGAAGGAATGACAAATTTAATTAGGACGTCACCTTTTCCCAAGGGGTTGGCCTGATCGCGGCCAAACAACGCGCCAAATGTTGCACGGTTTTGGCGAAAAACACCTTCTCGTTCGCTGCCATTTTACATTATTCCTTCTTATTGGAATAATCGAACGAGACTGACATGATCCTTTTGACAGCTAGGAATAAACTTCGATTGTGAATTGTGAAAGGTAGACGCGCTGTTATTGATTGTGCGTGCGTACGTATGAACGAGTCATTGCATGGACACGTGACCGATGTAGCCTTTGAAATGATTGGTTTGAATTTCCCGCGTTAAGTATTAGTGTGGAAGTGAGACGCGGCATGGCTAGTGACTTAGCGATATTTATGAACAAATGGGATGTATTTAGTTAGATTAACTAAATCAAAATGTCTCACATCACTGAATGTCACTAACAAAGAAGTCACTAATCCACTATTCCCTATGTCGAGTTTGTCTATTGGCGTATTCGGAAATGATTTTCAGAAAATATTATTGATGTTTCATTTCTCTCTTTCAAGTTATCATTGAATGAAAAAGAAAAGAGACAAATTCTCACAAAATATTATAATGTCATTTTCCGAAAACGCCATATAACAGCAGTGGCATCACGGGGATGTATTTAAATACACTAAATGCATATTTCTCTACACCTGCCATGTCTAGAATATATTAAGTCACCACTGTCTGAATGTCACTAAATATAATTGTCTTGAAATGTAATTGTTACATAATTTATAAAGTCCCTACATAAGTAAATTCCATAAACTGAAATATCAGTAACAGAAGAATGTGGTGAAAAAGCTTAATCACTACAGGAAAAGATCCATAATTACATAATGTCAGAAAAATTAATTTGCTATAAAAAGAAAAAGACCGCATTATATTTTTCACTAATTGATTTTGACGCTAACCGGCAATGTCGCTAAAATTAATACACGGTGGAGTGGCATTACTGTACCTTATGTTACGTTCACATGACTTACTTATTATATTTTAGCGACATTGCCGGTTAGCGTCATATTTTTTTA
>JABFPN010001987.1:0-24818 GCA_022817305.1 Leptoteleia sp. ZL-2020 | reverse complement strand
TCAACAAAAGGTTTAATCGACCTAACCACGCGATTCAATTCTTCCTCCCCCCCCCTACTCTCCCCTTGGCTAGCCACTTTTAGCTCCCAGTTAGCCGCGCAAGATAAACATGTCACTCTACACTAATAATTGATGGACTTCTGAAATACGTGAACATTCCGCGCCGCTCATTGTTTGCAAAATTATGCATCCGTGATGCAATCTTGATTGATGACGTGCAGAGGCAAATGAAACTGAACGTCGCGCGTATCATAATAAAGTCGTCGGCAAACGGCGTGCCTGAAATATTTCGTCACAGTGCCACCAATCAAAGATACGTCGAATTCCACCGCTTCCTAATTTAGCTGCCATCTAGGAACTGGGTCGATTGTGAGAGAGTTCGGGACGATCGGCGCGGTTTTAGTCCGGCGGTCTCGATTTTTCGTCGACGGTGAAGTTTGACTTGAAAGGAATTTCCATATACGTGGTATATATGTAATATATATGTGGTATGTATGCAGGCATATATGAGGTATATATATCGACATGTTTTCAGAAACGTGGCTGTATATATACCGCATATATACCTGAATATATTCCGCATATATACCTGAATATACGCCGCATATATACCCGCAAATATACCAGTGTATATACCGCATATATACCCGAATATACCGCATATATACCCGCATATATACCCGAATATATGCCACATATATACCCGAATATACGCCGCATATATACCCGAATATGCCGCATATATACCTGAATATATACCCGCATATATGGCCTATATAATTTTTTGTTCATGGAATCAAAAGTGGAGGAAAAGGAGGAAGGGGGTAGAAAGAGAGACGTCGGGTACACGACGCAACCTATTGCATAAAAAATGCATAAATAAGCCGAGATAATATTCGAGCACGATCGGTTGAATTGGAGAGCAGCGATTTGAATCACAATTCGAGCCAAGCCAAAGAGCCATCGGCAATGCGAATCGTAAAAGCATGTTACGAGAAAATAATCAACCGCCAATCGGTACGCGTTACACAATTCAGGAAAGACGGCCGTGGAGGTACCTTTTTTTTAACTTTTTTTCTTCCTTTTTTTTTTGTATTTCTCCCAGAGAACGTACGCCCGCACGCGAGATGACCGATCTCGACCGGATCGACTTCGTATTAATCAGCGGATTACAAATCGGCCGAATAGCGATCGGAGCGCCGATATCCCGCGATTTAGGGGGGGGGGGTGAACATTTGTCGTGAATTCGCGCGGGGCGTCCAGGTGGGAATGATCGATTTGTCGAAACTTATTGGATCGCTCAATTGAAGTCATAGTGGGATAGTTTGGTTGCGCGTGACATGAAAGATACATATATATATACATATATGGTCCATATATGTTTTAACTATTTCATATTGGGGAATAAAAAATTTATACATGGACTTATGTTTGTCCTTCAACCATATATGATCCCATACATGGCAATAATTGATATAATATTTTATCCATATATGCATTGAAGAATTTCCTTCCTTATATAGAAATCAATTATTGTCATACATGGCCATACATGGATTAAGGATAAACATATATATCCATCTATGAATTTTTTATTTCCTTATATGAAATTGTTAAAACAGATATGGACCATGTATGGACCAATGGTCACTTATCCATTGGCACTTCTAATCAATTCTCAGCTCAGTACCAATTTTATCATAAATAACTATATAAACTTTACAAATTGCCAACCATTATATGCCCTATAAAGGGCCTGATCTTTCCCTATTTTTCACTACTGTACTAACATCAATTCTTCTAGATAGCCAACATCCGGCTATTGTCTTAGCCTGTAATTCTGAAGATCATCTATCAAGAATGTGACACTGAATCTGCAATAGCTTTGGGTGATGGTTAGACAAATTTTGGTAATGGTTGAAGAAAACACTGGACCAAATACTGGACAAAGTTTGGCCGACGTTTGACAATGCGCAGCTAACTGAAAACGGTTAGGCAACCTACCTGGATAATGATTATCCAAAGAGGACAAAGATTATTCAAAATATTTAGAACGGAATATTGACTATTCAATTCATTCAATCGTCCAACGAAATAATGGAATTAAAAGTTAATGAAAAATTGTGGATTAGTGAAAACTTATCGATCAAAATGCTGGAAGAATTCTCGTCCAAGGTAGAGACTTAAGCACACCACTGATACTGAACTATGAGAAATATTCGTCCGGTATTCGTTCCGTATCAGATACCGTGCCCACTAATTTTCTTCTCCGCAATGCTATCGATGAATATTTCTAGCCCTATCTCCGATTTTGATCGACAGCATCGATCCAAAACTGGCCGGGCAATAACTCAATGACACTTACTACACACCGTTTCTCGCATAGATGATGACACGGTAGCATACCTGTCAGTCGCCCAAACGTATTACTTATACATATATATGTGTGTGTATATATAGATATATATGGATAGATGTTTATTTATACATAGTAACTGTGTACATCCGGACAAAACAGATGCTCGCCTTGAAGAAAACAAAAAAGACATGCAAACGAAGGATGAGAAATAAACAAACATCTCTTGAGCTATTAGTCAGGCTAGGAAAATTACAATGTAAATTTGATCATCAATTCTGGCAAAAACAACTCGGTGACTGATAATGTATTGCCTCGCGTGTTACATGGGAAGATTTTTCAGGAAAAGTCACGACATTTTTCAAGGAGCAATCATTATCCAGATGATTTATGTATGCTTTCTTGGGATTAGTAGGAAGTAGCTTAGTTGGTACCATATAGTGGGGTAATTTGAATCTTCTTTTTCCTAAAATGATGGAATTGTTTCTAGAAATAACTATAATAAAGTTTCATTGGAAGTTCTAGTGACTTTTCTAAAGAAATTATTTTTGGTGTAAATGGGAAAGGCAATTATTTAAGTGAAATCATGTAAAGATCTATGTATGTGATTTGTATTGCATTAATGTCCTATATATATTATTATATATGAAAGATATTTGTTGTATGTATGAATTTTTATCTGGGAAAGGTTTATTTTATTTTAGAACCTTTAGAGCAAAAATAATTGTTGTAAGTAAAATTATATTTTTTTTTTATTTATAAAAATAAATATCATTTATATATATACATATATATACATATATGTTCATAAAAAATGATTAAATATTGTACATATTTGTTAATTTTCAGTTATTAATGTAAAATTTAAAATTGCTTGAAGAATATTACGAGACTTTAAATTTACTCCTAAAAATAAGATTACTAATTTATTATTTTTAGTAATTTAGTTCACTAAATAAGTTTACTAATTAAATTTAACCCGTTTACTAATAAAAGCTAATAATTAATTTCAAAACTTTTCCATTTCTTTCACTTTATTTTCCCCATTTAATAATTTACGCTACTTCTATTTTTTTCTATTTTCCCAGGTACAACTTTTGGTTGCAATTCGCCATATAATTACAATTTGATTAAAGTAAAAGCTGTTCCTTCATAACTTTAAATGAAGTCTTCCTTTTTTTCCCCTCCATTTGAATCGTTCCTATTATGAATCGAAGCACAATGCGTGCCAGAAAACTTTTGTGGAACGGAGAATACGAGTTCGTTATTTGAATACGGTATTAGTTGATTGATTTTCAGCAACACTTTTATTGGAGCGTTGCCTTTGAAGTTGTTTTTTTTTCATGCCGGATTTCAATGTGGAATCATGCTGGGCGCAAAAGAAAAACACGTTACCGGAGTACTCGGAGGAGCAACAGTCCATTACCAACCGAATAACAATTTTCCCCCCTTTTTTCCGACGCTTGATCATTCCACTAATCCAGGGCAGTCGGTTTACGCAAACGATAAACACCGACGTTGTCCCGGTGCGTTTATTTGTGATCATCTCTTGAACTTTCTAAAATAGTTTTAAACGTATAAAAATAATGATCCGGTACCAACTTCGTTTATTGCTCCTTTGTTGGGGATCAATTTTCATCTCACATTTGCGTTGCCTTTTCATCTAATTTCTCTTCTTTATTTTGTCAAGTCGAAGAATAAAACGTTTTAGAAATTGGTCATATAAATAAGGAATATTTGATTGGAATATAAATGTCATACTTTAGTAAAAATGAAACATATATGGTTTATATATGTTGTATCAAAATTAAAAACAAGATCAGTATTAAGAAAAGAGAAATTACTCTAGTAAAAGTTTAACATATATGGTCCATATATGGTCCATATATGGTCCATGTGTTAACAATATCATATAAGGAAATTAAAGGCTCATATATGACCATATATGGTAGATATATGGGAATAATTGATACAATATTCTAGCCATATATGCTTTTAATTTCCTTATATGGAAATCAATATATGGATTAAGGACGAACATATATGGACCATATATAATTCATTTTTACTATGGTTAGAATGAAATTGAATATATTGAATTACAATAATTTTTTGCCCTAAAAAAGTCTTTTTTCATAAGTTTTATTATTTATTTTCTCCTTTTCTCCTTTCACTTTTTTATTCCTTATTTCCTTCTGAATTGAATTCCTTCTTTGCAATAATGGCAAATACAAATTATCCGAGTAATCGACATTTTTATTTCGCGTTTCCAGCTTGTTTAGTCGTACGTTTTTATATTGCACGATGAGCCAACTTTAAAAGTATTTAAGATACACACTATTTGATTTGTCAAATGATTAAAGACGAACTATTAATTATCCGCAAAGCAACATGACGAGTTCCACTTTTCCAAGAAGTCGCGCCGTTCTCTCGACGAAACCACCGTGCTTTCAATTGTGGGAACAGGTGTAACGGCCGATACGACCAAAAAAAAAAAAAAAAAAACTTTTTTAATAAAAAAGAAAGAAGTCGAAATCCAAACAACACGACGATTTAAGCTTTCAATTCCCATAGCCAGGAAGATAATGGTCCCGCGTCCGAGCCGACAGCACGATTAATAAAACTTTTTTCCCCGATGAATAAAAAAGCGCAATTTATCAAAATTCCCGATTCCCAAACGACAGGAATTCGTCTACGATTGTCCTGGGTCCAAACAAATTTCATTATTTGTCGTCGTGTCCGAAAGTTCAATGTTATAGAACCGAAAGAATTCCATGAAAAAATTTTATGTAGGTGGAATATATGCCCGCATATGTACCAGATATATGCCCGCATATGTACCAGGTATATGCCTGCATATATGCCAGATATATACCAGATATGTGCCAGATATATGCCCGCATATGTACCAGGTATATGCCCGAATGTATACCAAATATATGCCCGAATGTATACCAGATATATGCCCTAATATATGCCAGATATATTCCCGCATATATGCCAGATATGTGCCAGATATGTGCCAGATATATGCCCGCATATATACCAGATATATGCTAAATATATCTCCGCATATATATCAGCATATATGGCAACCTATATAAATTTTTTTCTTTGGGAATCGGACAAAAGAAGAACCGTGGAATTCCTATTTTCCCGCAAGTTCTCATCACGAATCGACCAGAAGTGCACATGCACTTCTGGATGAAAAATCGGCGACGGGAATAAGGAAAGAAGAAGGAAAAAAAAATCCAAAGGTTCACTTTCGAATGCCACGGCTACTTCCTTCTCCATTGTCTGTACGACGGAAAGAGAAAAGAAGAGGGGGAAAAAAGTGAAAAAATGAAGAGACGAATAATAAAGAAGCGTTCCACTTTCGAGGGCTAAAAAAAAAGGCCGACGATATTCGAAGCAGGAAATAATCCGCGGCCTGTCGTGCAGGCGCGGTGAACTTTTGTGCGCGATCGTCGGTGGATCGCGGAATTTACGAAACCACCCTAGGGCCGGCGACGTAACAGACCGCCCGGGCGCAACGGACGAGCAGGGATGTTGCCGATACGATGACTACTCGTGATTGCCCGAAGAAGGGAAAGGTGCGGCGACCGATCGTGCCGTCACTGATTTATAAGGCAAAGCCGATATTCGCGTAATCCACCCACACTCGCGATTACCGCTCAAAACAGAAATGCCGACTAATCGGTGTTAATTTCATATCACATCCAGAATGCTTAATCATAACCCGCGCGGGGAAAAATTCGCCGGGATATTATCTGGAAATGGTCTGGGAAAAACTGGCTGGGTGTTATCTGGAAGTGATCTGGAGAATATATGGAAATATGTGCTGGGTCTGGAAGGTTTCCTGGAATATGTCCAGCAGAAGTGTAATTACAAAAATGGCAAGATATTGGCCGAAAATTTCGGTTAATACTCTGGTATACCGGTAGATGGCGCTGGTGATGGGTTTCCTGCAAGAGAAGTGACTCGTGGAATGTATATATGAGTGTTAATTTTATGTCACATTCAGAGAGCTTGATTATAACCCGCGTGATAAAATTCGTCGGGATATTATCTAGAAATAGTCTGGGAAGAGTGGCTGGATGTTATCTGGAAGTAATCTGGATAATATATGGAAATATATGCTGAGTTTATCTGGTTTCCCGGAATATGTCCAGTAGAACTATAATTTTAAGAAGTGCCAAGATATTGGCTGAAACGTTCATTTAATACTCCGGTACCCCGGTAGATGGCACTGATGAGATGTTTCCCACAAGAGCAGTGTCTCGTGCAATGTATATATCCGTATATATTTCGTATCACCTCCAGAAAGCTTAAAAGTTATTAAAAGCATAATATGGCTAGAATATTATATCACTTATTGCCATATATAGACCATATATGGTTAAAGGAAAAACATATAAGTCCATATATGAACTTTATACTCCCTTACATGAAATTGTTGAAACATATATAGACCATATATGGCCATAATATGTTTCATTTTTGCCAGACCATCAACGTAAGGTGTTTTAAACTTTAAAACTGATAATTCATATTATTAGCTTCGGAATTGACACCGGGCAGAAAATATGTCTTACTTTAAAATATTAGTCTTCGTTAAGGCAGGTATTGCGAATTTCCAATACGCCTCGCCGGGTTTGTTTATTTGACATTTTTATGGGAGCTTTAATCCGTTGGGGTACCACGCGCGCATTCCGATACCATTCCCATGTCCCGATCACGGCGCAATAACTCGTGATATTTATTTCGCGGGTACGGATAATGCCAGTGGAACGGGGCTTAAAATTGTTGCCGGCCGTTTGACGTTTAAATCAATTTTACAAAATGGACCCGATGCTTAACTTATGACCGTTGATCGCGCTCTTTCCGATAAAGCTTCGGGAAATTAAATGGAAATTACGAAATTGTGGAATTATGATATTGGAAAGTGAAATTACGGATGCGTCTCTTACTTTCAACGATCGGGCAAGTTTGTTTATTATTTCGAAGAGTTGTAAATTGGATTTGTTCGGGGGACAAATTACACCATCGAAAACTGTTACGCGCGCAAATGATGGAATATCATGAATTCACGCAGAAGCAGAGGAAATTTATTTGGAAACATAATCGATATTTATTGATACTTTTTAAGTCGTAAAGTTGGTACTTTTGCAAGGTATATGTTTATGAGCGTAAAGATTCAGTAATAAAATGGAACATATATGGAAGTATATGTTTTTTCTTAATACATATATGGCCTTAAATGGATATATATGTTTTATCTTAAAACATATATGACCATATAAGACCATATAAGGTTTATATCTGGCAATAATCGATGTTTCTATTTAAGAAAATTATTAAATGCATATATGGCAAGAATATTATATCAATTATTGTTATATAGAGCATATATGGTCATATATGGATTAAGGGAAAACATATATGGCCATGTATGGATTAAAGAAAAACGTACATATCCATGTATGAATTTTTTATTTTTTTAAATGAAATTATTAAAACATATATGGATCATATATGGCCATATAAGGATTAAGGAAAAACATATATAGTCATGTATAGATTAAGAAAAAACGCGTGTCCAAATATGAATTTTTTATTTCCATATATGAAATTGTTAAAACATATATGGACCATATACGGACCATATATACTTTATTTTTACTAATCTAGTAATAAACGGAAGACTAATTTCCTCGCATCAACACCGACGGCCATATTTCACGGCGGGCTTGTTTATTTATCGAGTGCTAAGCGGGAATTATCTAAAATCTCGGGATTTTTTAATTACTCCCGCCGCGGGCTTTCATTATCTTTCAACAAACGGAATGTATTGCTTAAATCACCCCACAGCAAGCGTGTCGATCTTGTATCTACGCTTGTAATCTTAATCGACAGATCAATAGATTTCCACGCAATTAAGTTCAGGCCCCATTTGACATAGAGTGCGAGAAGTGTTTTAGTTTGCGCGGTTGTAAAGGCCAAGATAAGATTTTCTCGTCCCACTTTGATAACAAGTCGAATCCTCTTGCGACCTAGAACGATGTTACTACGGCGGAGTTAACGCCCACCTACGCTACATTTAGCGTTCTGCTTTAATCGAGAATACGTATTGTGCGCGTCGGGAAAAGGTTTTCAAATTTTGCGACCCATTTGCATACTTAACTGGCTTAATCGCGACAACAATTATAATTAACTGGCGACGATTTGAAGAATTTCATTTTAAATCACGAAACAGTATAAATAATTTAAAATTTACGAGCAAAAATAGTAAATTATTTTTAATGCTAAATTATTCTTTAATTCTATTAATGTTATTTGTGTTGTTATTGTTATTGTTGTATTTATTATTATTGTTGCTGTTGTCATTGTTATTGTATTTATTGTTGATGTTATTGTTATTGTTGTTGTGTTTATTGTTATGGCTGTTGTATTTGTTTTTGTTGTTATTATTATTGTTGTTATATTTACTGTTATTGTTATTATCTTTTATTACTGTTATTATTATTGTTTTTGTCTTTGTTATTGTTATTATCATTATTTTTACTTTCATTATTATTATATTTTAATTTGACAAGCTATTTGCATTCACTATAAACTGTCCGGTTGTCATAAACTCTTAATATAATTACAAATTCATCACGCAAGATTCACATACACTCGTATTTATACGCAAGCCTATTAAAAATCAATCCTTCACGCTTCGGAATCACATCTCCAAGCTGGAATCCAATTATTCAGTTGCATTTTTCGAATGCTCAACCAATGCCGCGAAGTACCCGAACCGCGCCGACGACGCGCATCCAGCCCGAAGAAGACTTATATAATCATTAATAAAAGCTGACAAGATGTGATTATATCCGTCTAGACTCGTCAAGACCTGATTATCCGTAATTACACTGCGTTTGATATGGAAAAGCATATTTTCCTAATCCAATGTAAACACAAACCAGAAGTCGCCTACCTCAGTAAAAATTTACCGGGTGATAACCGGGCATGTAATGGTTCGCCAGCCGGGGCCCTGGGAAGGTGAGGCTACCCTTCCTGGCCCCTGGCAGGCGAACCATTACATGCCCGGTTTCCGCCCGGTCAATTTTTACTAGGAAACATTCGACCAAAAATTTGGGGGGGCTCTGGCGTGGATACCATTGGTAGCTATTATTAACATGGCATCCCGATTAGGGCCATACCAATACCCGGTGTTACACCCCCGTAATCATTGCGCCCGATCAGGTTATTTGGCCTGGTCCAGGTACGGTCCCAACCGGGTTACTTACAATCGACCAAGCCATGCCAATGCCATAGAAGGGCCCGATTTAAAACCAGGCACGCCCTGTTTCACTTTTACTAAGGAACCTAAGAACCTCATCACAATGGTACCAACCAGAAAATCCAAAAATAATCGCATTTAATCATAGGCCATCAAAAGGACTAAAAGGACAAAAAGGCAAGAAAGGAAGAAAAAAGGCCACCGAGCAAATCTCAAAGGACGACGAATATGATCCAATCAATCGGAACATATTTAATGCATCAATATGTAAATTCAAAGGAGATCCAATCGGCTCCACCATTGTGGGCTCCCCAAATCGTCCCCTCGCCGTCCTCCGCATTACACTCCCATAACTAATTACACCTTTCTGCCGCACGCATCTGACAATTTATGATTTCAATTTGTCGAACACGCGGGCCCCCACCCGAATAATCGACTACGAAATACCCAATTTGTATTACATCAATAAATAGGCGCGCGCAAAAAAAAAAAGAAGAAGAAGAAAAAGAAGGAAAGATAGAGATAGCGAGAATCGAAGGATAGAGAAAAAAAAAAAAAAGGGGGAAGGGGGAAGAATGGGCGAGCATTGTCTCCGGGCGAGAGATTCGTATTTCGACGAAATGACGCGGTGTCCTTGTGACTGATCGATGCTTCGCAGGATAATGTATAGGTAGCGCTCGGGGATCTTAATGCGGAGTTATCGCGCCAACAAAATGCGGACGGGTCCGCTATGTTAGAACAAGATGGACACAGACACGGGGGGTGGGTGGGGGGGGGGGGGAGATACTCGTCTGTGTGAGTAACTGGGGCGGAGTTCGGTTGCATCACCGGGCCCCGCACAAAGCCCACGGGCACTCTCGGCTCTGTCTATCCCGTATCCGGCCCGTGAGTGCGAGGGAGCGCGCGAATACGCGAGCGAGCGAGCGCGAACGAGTGAGTGAGTGGCGAACGGGCGAGTGGCCAGTGAGCGAGTGTACGCGACACGTACGTGGCTGCCCCGCGCCTAGACTGATCCCAACATCCGCGTCGAAAACCTTCCGCTCTCCGAGAGAGAAGGAGATAGAGAGATTCCTCGCGACAGAAGCGGACTTTTCTCCGGCGGGACCACTCCGCGGCCCCTGCGATTAGCCGGACAACGCCAGGATCGTGCGCCACGCGGAAGCGTCGCGCCATTCGGATCGCAAGCAATTCGCGCTATTCGCGTCGTTACCACCGCGGGACCGCCGGGCGGGAGGGGGTGGGGGTGGGGTGGGGGACAGGGACAACAAAAAAGGAGCCACGCACGTGCAATATCTTTCTACGTGAGTTGAATTTCATCGGGGCGTTTGATTAAGCTTCGCACTTAGGCCTACGCCGGAAGAAGTTAACGGGGACTGCCGGTGGACCGCGCGGTAGCCGGGGCCCGGAGTTGATGGAACAATCCTGGGTCGAGGCTCGTTCGGTTTAATTAACTTGATAGTTAAGTTTCCCTTGTGGAAAAGAATGCTGAAAAATGTTGAAGAACACTGAAAAACGATTGGATTTGGGGACTTTTCAGTTTTTTCCCTAGTAAAAATGAAATATATATGGTCTATATATGGTCCATATATGTTTTAACGATTTCGTATAGGGAAATACAAAATTCATATATGTTTTTCTTTAATCCATATATGGCCATATATGGTCGATACATATATCGACCATATATCAATATGATATTCTAGCTTTATATATATTAAGGGAAAACATATATGTCTATATATGAATTCTTTATTTCCTTATATAAAATTGGCCATATATGGTTGATATATGGTGACAATTGATTTATGCTTGTATATATGGCAAGAATATTATATCAATTATTGCCATATATCGACCATATATGAATTAAGGGAAAACATATATGGTCATACATGGATTAAAGAAAAACATATACGTCCACGTATGGATTAAGGGAAAACATAAATGTTCATATTTGAATTTTTTAGTTCCTTATATTAATTTTGTTAAAACATATATAGACCATATATGGACTATATATTTTGTCATTTTTACCGGGTTATCCAGTAATGAACAGAAGACAAAATTCGACCAAATATCTTCCAAAGTTCAAGAATCTCTTACAAATTCCTAATGATTTTTCCCTTATATTCCAACCAGGGTAAATGCGTGGGGGGGATAGGGGGGAGAAAAAAGGCATATTTATCGGCATCCCGACGGAATCGGGCTGAAACAAATTGTCTTCATCCGTGAACTCCGCTGAACCTAAACAGTCTTAATTACAAGATCCGCGGAGATACTACTGCAGCCGGGATAAATGGGTTTCCCTGAAAGAGGCCTCTCGCTTAATCTGACTACGCCTAAACGTATATTCCGCGCGGCCGTAATTACGGTCTATCAGATTTGAGCAAACCCGACGTGACTGCATCTCCGACTCCCAGTCGGCCGGCACCGTTAAATACACCTTTGACACACCTCGACAGATTTCATCAGATTTATTTATATTAGCCTGATTTATTGGCGACGCGGCGCGTATTTATGTGCGGCGAACGCGCGGCCGGATAAATTTTGGCATTGTTTATGGGCGTGAAATTAAAATCGACGGTTAGAGCCGATGTCCATATATGAATTTTTTTAATTTTTTTATATGAAATTGTTAAAACATATGAACCATATATGTTTCATTTTTACTATGGTCTGGTTCACATTTGGCAATTTTAAAACGTTTAATTTTTCATACCCATATAATAAATAGGACGGTTTTATAAAAATATGGTCCATATATGTTCAAACAATTACATATATCTTTTCCTTAATCCATATATGGCCATATATGGTCGACATATGGCAATAATTGAATTCCATATCAGGAAATTTTTAAATGGATATATAACTAAAAATATTATATCAATTATTGCCACATATCTACCATATATGGTCATATATGGATGAAGGATAAATATATATGTCCATATATGTTTGGTTTTTACTTGGGATAGGAATAAATAAATTATTTCCATACATGGAAATTATTAATTTCATATATGGCTAAAATATTACATCAATTATTGCTATATATATGGCCATATATATATAAGACGTAGTTTTTCCGACATTTAAAACGAATGACGCATTAAATTGTATTATTAATACATATTTTTCGTCATCATTTTTTTACCGCAACTTAAAAGTCTTATAATTGATAATTGTAATTTATTCATGGAAAACGGCAGCTCGCCGTTATTTTTGCTCGAAAACAAAAACACTTAATTTGTTAAAACTCTCATTAAATCGAAAGTTGTTCGGCAAAAAGATAAGTCATCGCGAATCTTCAATTAATTATCGACCAACGCGGACTCTGGTGTATCAATTAAGGAAAATCAGAACCCGATTTTCTTTCGCAGAAACGAAGATCAATCGAATCAGAGATAATTGTGCAAAAAAACACGTTTTACTCATCCTCGTTCGACTTTCATCAAGTTAAGACGTCTGACGAATAATTAAGACGGTATAAAATTGGCGTTTCGATGTTTCCAGTTGCGTTCTCAAGAAAAAGTGCATATTTAATAAAATCACGTAAACTTTCGTAAAGTTGCGGGTTATAAGAAAGATGTTTCGATGAGTTGATTATCATATATGTCGATATATATATATTTTCAGAAATATGCCTGCATATATGCCACATACATGCCACATATATGACTGTATAAATGCCACAAATGTGCCTCTATATATGCCACATATATGCCTCTATATATGCCACATATATGCCTCTATGTATGCCACATATATGCCTCTATATATGCCACATATATGCCTCTATATATGCCACATATATGCCTTTATATATGCCACAAACATGCCCGTATATATGCCACATATATGGCTGTATAAATACCACATATATGGCTGTATATATGCCACATATATGCCTGTATATATGCCAGATATATGCCGGATATATGGCAACCTAAATAAATTTCTTTTCATGGGCAGTGTGCACGAGAACAAAATCCACTTAAAAAGGTACTCACTTTTACAAAAAGTAATCATAATTTTTTCTAGATACTTATTTCCCAGAGTAACGAGAAGATAAATATTCCATTTCACTAATCGAAAGGCAAATTAAAACGAAGACGATAAGCGATCATCGGCGTAACGAGGAAGGAAATTCGGATCCCAGATTTCCCGCAGCGTTAACGTTTCATTTCTTCTATCTATTTTTTTTTTTTTTTTTTTTATTATTTTCCTCCTCTTTTTTCAAAGCAATAACGACAAAAAGTGAACGACGCGAACGACATAGATGATCGTTGAAACATCAACGACCGAGCCCGGCTAATTATCTCCAAATGACCACTCCAATTCCGAAGAGCTCCGAACGAGCCGAACGCAATGGCTTTTCCGCTGAGATCAGATGCTGCACAAACGAAAGCGACCGTTTGGCGTTCTCTTAACTCGCGCGGAAACGTCCCGCGCACGCAATAATGAACGTAAAATGTCATTAATTCCGTAAGTTTTGCGCAACCAACCCGGGCATTATCCGCCCGGCTTTATTATCCCTGGTCTTCGATTTCTCGTGGCGAGCCGAAATGTAAGCCCGTAAGACTTTCGAAATACAAAATTGAAATAAAAAAACTTTGTTTTTTCCTTGTGGAGAAAAAGGTTGCTGAAAAATGATGAAAAATGTGTTGAAAAAGGGGTTGAAGCTGCAGAAAATGTTGAAAAACTGGCAAAAAGTCCGATATCATAAAAAAAATCCGTTCCCACCCGAGGACGGAAATTAGTTGTTTCCCAACCAAGGACGGAAAATAGTCGTTTCCCACCTTGGGATGGAATCTAATCGATTTCCACCATAGAAAATTATCCATCCTTTTCAAACTAGCGAAACTAACGAAACTAGTTATTTCCCACCCTAGGACGGAAACTAGTCGCTTCCCATCCTAGGACGGAAACTATTTTTCCACCCTAGAAAACGATCCACCCTAAATTCAAACCAATGAAACTAACAAAACTAACGAAACTAGTTGTTTCCCACCCTAGGACGGAAACTAGTCGCTTCCCATCCTAGGACGGAAACTATTTTTCCACCCTAGAAAACGATCCACCCTAAATTCAAACCAACGAAAATAACAAAACTAACGAAACTAGTTGTTTCCCACCCTAGGACGGAAACTAGTCGCTTCCCACCCTAGGACGGAAATTAGTCATTTTCCACCCTAGGACGGAAACTAACAAACTTCCGTCCTATGAAATTACCGTCCTCTCCTATAATCAGCCAATTTCCCTCTTCTAAACAGGACGGAAAAAGGCCATTCCCGCACTCGTTACAAAAATTTCTTTTTTCTCAACCTTCACCCAACATTTTTACCCCCCCCTTTGGATCTAAACAAACACCCTTTCTTCCACTTATTCACCCACCAGCCTCCCTACAAAAACACCGATCGTTTTATATTTTTGACTTTGAAAACTTATTGGCGAGCTGCGCGCAATCCGGACAAAGTTTCACCGAGGCAAACAGGCCGTTCCCTCGTAGCGAGACAACGGCCGTCCGCTCGCATTAGGAATAACTCGTTTTAATTGGTCCCAAAGACGACTATCGAGCCGCGCATCCCGCCGGCATCCCAGACGGCCGCGCGTTGCCCCCGTCGCGGAACGACGCGTCGCCCGCGGAATCGCGCGCTTTCAACATGTCCGCGCAACTTTATCTGCGCGGATCGACGTGTCGCGTACGGTAGGCGGACTTTCTACCACGCACGCCGCGATATTGCGGCGCGATTTGCGCGACGAGTGCGGAGTACTTTTCTTTTCGGACTCTCGCCGGACTCGGCGCGCGCGCACACACATATAGACGCACACATTTACACGCACAAGTCTGCGCGCGTCAGCTCGCTTTGCAATTCAGGCGCGGGTCACTTTATTTATGCTGTTTGTAAATGTTGAGATGTGACCGGTGATTTATGAAAGCGTGGCGCGGGTCCGTAGATCTGTCATTTGTCAGCGGGCTTCATTACAAAACTGCTCGACAGTGGTTTATTAGCCCGATCAATTAAGGAGTTAACGCGCGGCCAAATTAATGGCCCCCGCGGAGAGGCGTTGATGAAATTTTACCGCGGCGCTTGGGCTTCGGGGAATTTTATTGTCCGCTTGTCTGACGCGTGAAATTTGTAACGCCACTATTGTTTGAATTGCATTAATATTGCGTGTTGTGATACGCAATTGTGGGCACTAATGTGGTCGCGTGTCTCGTTGATTGTCTTATTAATGCATCGATTTAAGGTTCATTTAAGGGAATCAAGTTTTGAATTGGGTTCTTTGCAAAAAGATAATTTTAAACACTTAAAAAAAAAATATATATATATATATATGTATATAAATATGTAAAAATCAATGTATATGGGACATGTATGATTTGCATCATATAAATGTCCCATATATGTTATATTATATAAAACTCAACATATACCCCTAGTAAACATGAAATATATATAGTCCATATATGATCAATATATGTTTTGAACAATTTCGTAAAGGAAATAAAAAACTCATATATAGACATATGTTTTTCCTTAATCCATGTATGGTCCATATATGGCAATGTTTCATATAATATTCTGGCCATATATAGATTTAATAATTTCCTTATATGGAAATCAATTTTTATCATACATGGTCACATATGGATGAAGGAAAAACATACATGTCCACATATGAATTTTTTATTTCCTTATACGAAACTGTTAGAACATATATGGCCCATATATGGACCATACATCTTCCCTTTTTTCTATGTCTCAATGATACCAATTGTGAAATATTATTTTTTTTAGTACATGGAAATTGCAAATATGTGACTAGTTTTCAAAAATTAACATATATCCATATTAGAAATGAAATATATATGTTCCATACATGGTCTACATAAGTTTTAACAATATCGTAGAGGAAATAAAAACTCTTACATGGACATATATGTTTTTCCTTAACCCATATATGGCAATATTTGATATAATATTCTGGTCATATATGCATTTTAATTTCCTTATGGATTAAAAAGAAACATATGTCTATATATGAATTATTTATTTCCTTATGTGAAATTGTTAGAACATATATGGACCATATATAGACCATACATCTTCCCTTTCTTCTAGGGCTCAATGATACCAATTGTGAAATATTATTTTTTTTTCAGTACATAAAAATTACAAAAATGTGTCCCATTTTCAAAAACTTGATAATTTTAATAAATTGCCCCTCTTAATATTAAATTCTCCGCAATTTAAAGAAACGTCATTCCGCCAAAATTATTGTTCCTCGGAATCCGTAATACTCGCTCGTATTACCCACACAAGACGGCATGAAATCTTTTCCGCAGATTTTATCAAATCGTATGACATTCCACAATCGCCGGCAACAACGGCCACAATAATTAATTTCAAGTTACACCCGTGTACGACCACGTATATATATATATATATCTTTTTTAAATTTTTACACCAACCAAGCGCCATTTCGAATTGTATTCTAATTAATTCGCGCGAGAAGAAAAAAATCAAGAATAAAAAGCGTAGTGCGTTGAAATATATGCTATCGTAAAATCCTATGATCCAAAGATAATGACTCGACACAATTCTATCGTTAATTAATTTCTATCGCACGATTATGCGCCGGCTAAAAATCCCGCAAATGTCGTATTTAATTCGCAATTTCCAAGGCGCGAAAAAAAAAAATTTCGCGATAATGTATGAGGTTGCAGAAAGAAAATAAAAAAAAAAAAAAGAAAAGAGAAAAAGGCGCCTCTTCGATTGATGTGCGTGACCCTTATTGGCCGGGCGATTGTAATTCTGCGCGGGCTAAAGGTAAATGTTACGAGCGACACACACGACTCGGCGTATGCATAAATCCGAGCGCGTTACATAACGCCGCTTGCTCGGTTATTCACACGCAACGAGTCGTCGGAGCGCGCGCACCAAACCGTTCAAATTTCCAAACTCTATAATTACAAATATAATTTTTTTTCTTTTTACATTTTTTTTTTTTTCATTCTACCATACCGCTTTACGTCCGCCGACAATTGGTATTCAATTTACAATAAAAACAATAAATCATTGTCCGTTTGGAAAATAAAAAAGAAAAAAAATGAGAAAATTAAACACACAAACTTGTGCAGTGGAAAAGTTGAATCTCTGTTTACTCTAAGCCCGGCGATGTCAAACTTTCTTATATTTGATCATTGTGCCAACGCGAGCTTTTGCGCAGTCATCGGACTGGATAATTCGTCGATGATCCCGTGAATAATGGCACGAAATATTTTCTGACCGTACCGTACACGAAATTAACTTATTGTGTCGATTTGATGACCGTGCATGTATAGTTAATAATACTACTTTTTGAAAAAAATTGGTTTAAATGTATTCTCGAGACATTTAAATACAGTAAATTGATAAGAAATTGATAAGAAAATTATATATATTGTAATATGAACTCACCGTTTTTCCTCTTCCACGTCCTTTTCCAGGTGAAGATCTGAGAACTCCCGGAAACCTGCAAAGAAAAAAAAATATTGTTATCTGCATGTCTGAATCTCATATATTTAATATTATTTATTATTTAATATTTAACAAATATAACATTTTCGTATCTATCGAGCGAGCACGATAAATTTTCCACGTTTACGTTTATTACACCGGATCATACTAACTTGTTCAATTCTCATAATGACTTTTAAGCTGTGTTTTAATTATGATAAGAAGTTATCGCTTCTCCCCACTTTTAGATACAGTATAATAACTTTTATCCCTACTTTTTTCTCAAAGTACCTTATATATTCGTGTTTGGCCTTGACAAGGCCTTAAAATGGTTTGTTAAATTTGATACCGATTTCCATATCAGGACCACGTTTGTATATCCTGGGTTACACCCATGTATAAAATAATATATTACTAAACGAGGGAAAAAAGTGGTTTTAAGTTGGTAACCCTTCGCCTTTGGCCAATGTTACCAACTAACCAGGGTTAACTTCGCCTTTGGCAAGGGTTGCCAACTAACCAGGGTTAATAACTAATTAGGGTTGCCAACTAACCAGGGTTACCAATTAATTAGGGTTACCAACTAATCAGGGTTACCAACTAACCAGGGTCACCTTCGCCTTTGGCCAGGGTTACCAACTAACCAAGGTTACCAACTAACTAGGGTTACCAACTAACCAGGGTTACCAATTAATTAGGTTTACCAACTAACCAGGGTTACCAACTAACCAGGGTCACCTTCGCCTTTCGCCAGGGTTACCAACTAACCAGGATCACCTTCGCCTTTGGCCAGGGTTACCACCATAAAACCACTTTTCTCCTCGTCAAGTACCATATTTTTTATTCACCTTAAAAGTGAAATATGTTGGTAGCCCGCAGGGCTACCAATACACTTTACTCTTAAGTTGAGTAAATACTTTCTTTTTTATTAAAAACACTTAATTTCACCCAAAAAATAGTACGACGTGTAGGAAGACCCCACCTACTACAGTACAACATTTTACAATCAAGAAAACAATATACCGTAATTTTCTAAAACTTAAATCACTATGAACTATTCATAGCAAAGGATAATTACTTTGAAAAACGCCATTCGTTTAATGGCTTCTAGCCATTTGATTCGACCATTTCGGTGGCAGCCTGTCGCACAATCAGATGACGAAAGGCAATCTTGAATTTCACCAGAGTTCGCAGGGCAATGAATTTCCGCACGATACTGCCGAAGGAAATAGGAATGGGAGGTGCCCTTTTTTTTTTTTTTTTTTTTTGGCGAATTGAGTAAACGGAAGATAAACGTCCGACTGAAATGAATTTAGATTTCGCCGGGGGGGCAAAGGGTTCGGATACGTGAAAATGAGTCGAACTGGAAGATTGTTGAGTCCGCGGCGGCGTGATATATGATGCGTTTACAATATGCCATGTGATTAACATAACTATAAATATTTCGTTTGGTGCATGGCCCGTATAATCGTGCTTTACGATTATGCGATTATTGCGCCGAGCGACCATAATAGCGGCTCAAATGAGCGTTATTTATCGCGCGTGTAACTTTGTTTTATTGTTTTCGACGGATGATAAATTGATATTTAAGACAAAACCAATCACAATGGGGGATAACTTCATAGTTGCGGCGAGCGGTGCTTGCCCGGCGCGCGCATGAATCACTCAATCAAATGAAACGCGCGGATAATCATTTCGCGGGCTTTTAACGAGCAACTTTTCCATAACCCGGGGGAAATGAGTTTGAGCGCGTGGCAACGGTGGAAATGGGACGATCGTTAGTTTTGTTAGTTTCGTTAGTTTTGTTAGTTTTGTTAGTTTCGTTCATTTTGTTAATTTCGTAAGTTTTGTTATTTTTGTTAGTTTCGTTAGTTTCGTTAGTTTTATTAGTTTCGTTAGTTTTGTTAATTCATTAGTTTACGGTCTTCTGCCAGGCGTCGATGGCCATGAACCGGGGAAATAAGTTTGAACGTGTGGTTAGTTTCGTTAGTTTCGTTAGTTAACGGTCTTCTGCTAGGCGTCGATGGCCATAACCCGGGGATATGAGTTTAAACGTGGGACAACGGTGGAAATGGGACGATCTTTAGTTTCGTTAGTTTGTTTAGGTTACGGTCTTCTGCCATAACCCGGGGATATGAGTTTAAACGTGGGACAACGGTGGAAATGGGACGATCTTTAGTTTCGTTAGTTTGTTTAGGTTACGGTCTTCTGCCAGGCGTCGATGGCCATCATGAAATACGAGCTTCGATTCACTTTTCTATACCCCTCCATTCAATATTTCAAAGTTTATTATCAATGTTATTCGAAGCTGCTTACTTTTTTTTTCTTTCCTCCTTCCTTTCTGTCATATGTTAAACACATTTTTTTTATTTTATTAGTTTTGTGAATAATACTGATTCGTGTACAAATATTCTGCCCACTGGCAAAGGTGAAGCTTACATCAAACTGGTTCACCACTGTCAATATTTTCTTAATTTCGCTAAATATTTAGTTAACTCATAGTGAAAGCGTCACGATTCGTCGCCTAATTTCGGCAGCGAAGATGACTCGATGAATCTTTTTAGAAACTTTAAATTACATTCATTCTTACTCTTGATTTGAATAGTTATGATTGTTAAAAATAAGATTTTAAGCAATTTATGAAACTCTTATGGGAATAGTTATTCGTGTAGAAAAATTAGTATTATGACAATAGTGACAAAAGGAAGAAGAAGGAGCATTGACGCAGTACTGAAGTGTTCTCCAGAACAACCAAATATTTTCACACAATTTACAGTTAATAACCACGGGAATTTTTCTATTTAACTTTTCGATGATTGGATGTGCCATCTTCTTCGTACGATTAAAATTTCAATTTAAAATTATTCATCGATTTTATTATATATATATAAAAAAAGGTACCTTCAAAGTTCAACAATTAGTTAATTTAATAAGCTCAATCGAATTTATATAATATAATAACGAAGAAAATTTATGCCATTATTATAGCCAGTCTACGAATGCTTGTTGGGTCTGTCTGAATGAGTCCTTTGTAAAATAAAATTAGCCGATTGGTTTAAAGGTGAAACTAATAAAATGAAATTTAAATTCCTTTAGACGCATGAATACAGAAATCAATATAACGTTCCGTACGTATCAGTATGAAAATATTAAATTGTGCTCAATAAACTTATCTTGTATTATATAATTTGAAAGAAATATTTCACGTGTGATTTAATCGGATAAACCAATAAATATCACTAATAAATGTGGAGAACTGAAATTCCACGAGAATCTACTTTGATGGGCGAATAGATCTAAAATTATTTATTATTAACTTGTAAAATTTTTGAAAATTAGTTAAAAGAGAAATATTTATATCTTTAAGTTTACTGCCTAGTAAAAATGAAACATATATGGTCCACATATGTTTCAACAATTTCATATAAGGAAATAAAAAATTCCTAAATGGAAGTATATATGTTTTTCCTCAATCCATATATAAACATATATATGTTTTTCCTTAATCCATATATGGACATATATATGTCTTTCCTTAACCCATATATGGCCATATATAGTCGATATATGGTAATAATTGATATGATATTCTAGACATTAATGCAGTTCATAATTTCCTTATATTGAAATCAATTATTACCATATATCGACCATATATAGATATAAAAAGTCAACATGGAATCAAGTCGAATCTGGCAAATTATCAATTTAATTATACTGTTATATGACATTTCCAATTTAAGTGTAGGATCATCATTTAATTAATCGAATCTTCGGAATCGCATTCTATCGAACTTTTATTTCGATCCCAAGTCATCCTAGGTCACTCGGCAATTACATTATCTTCAAAGCAACAACTTTTCTTAAATTCATTCTCGCCATAATGAGAGTAAGATGATGAAGCTTCGGTTTCAGGTTTTCTGTCTATTCATATTACACTATTATTGTCCAATAATTATTGACCTACAAAAACAGTGAAAATGGATAACACGTACTCATCATACGTGTCTATCTATATCTATATAATTTGCTCAAAATATGATTAAACAATCAACCTAACTAGTTGTCTGGGGGAAAAAAAAATTCTACTTATCGAAGAAGAAAAAAATTACTTTTAATTATCTTGACAACAAACAAAAAGTATTTGGAATTGATGTAACATCTAGGACCCAATTTGGCCCAACCTAAATTAATCAGGCTTCATCCAAATTGTGCCTGTAAAAAAAACAACTTTTCTTTTCATACAATTTTTTGTTAAGTTAGCAGAAAGTATTAGGATATTGACAACTATTGTCAGCTATCAAACAATAATTATTGGAAAAACTGACTCGTTTTCCTAACTGAAGATAGTAATTTTTCCATTTTTGCAGCTGTGCCTCCAGTTTACTAACAATGTCAGTAATTTTTTATTAATCTTTTCTCCATATTATTATTATTATTATTATTATTATTTCATTATCAGAGTATAATGGAATTGCACTAAATTATCCATATATACGCTGAATATACGTTTATCAGAAACATATGTGGCCCCTATATAAACCTTTTTCATGGCTAGCCAGTCTCCTTTATCTCGCACAGTCTAAACAGTCCCAATATTGCATTTTCCTAAAACAATGGGAAAAGTTGTTGGTATCAGTAGACTCGGCCGCCGTAAAGCACGGCAATTTTTCTTCTCGTGCGGGAAAAAGTCGGTTAAACGGAGGCCGGCCGTTGGAAGGAGTTTTGCCTGCGGCGTTCATCCCTATCCACGGTTTGGCGGGAAAAAGCCACAGTAAAAATGAAATCATGAGTACATACTTGTCCAAGGGTTACTATATAATTATTCACCAGTGTAACGCCGGGTACTTATATGGCCCTAATCGGGATGCCATGTTACAAATAAAATAATACTGGTATTCATGCCAAGGCCCTAGTCAAATTTTTGATACAATATTGATCTTCTCGGGGTGACTGGTTGGGTCCCGATATCGAGGTTTGGATGCCTGGCCAGGACCCTATTTCAGCCCGGTTTCAATTGATACCAGGGTAGTAAAAATGAAATCGAAAGTGGCCGAATTTAAATCGGGCCCTTCCATGGCATTGGCATGACCTAACCATTGATTAGAGTTAAACCGGTTGGGGCCATACCTGGACCAGACCATATAATCTGATCGAGCAATGATTCGGGATAGAATATCGGGTATTGATAAGGCCCCAATTGGGATTCCATGTTACACAAGTCACCAATGGTATCCATACCAGGGCTCTAGTAAAATTTTTGATACAATATTGATCTTCTCGGGGTACCTGATCAGGCCCGAATCGTGAAACTTGGATGCCCGACCAGGACCCTATTTCAGTTCAGGTTCAATTGATATCAGGGTAGTAAAAATGAAATCGAAAGTAGCCGATTTTAAATCTGGCCCTTCCATGGCATTGGTATGGCCTAACCATTGATTACAGTTAACCCGATTAGGGCCATACCTGGACCAGACCAAAACATCTGATCGAGTATTGATTAGGGATATAATGTCGGGTATTGATATGGCTCCAGTTGGGATGCCACATTACACATATGCTAATAATGGTACCCATGCCAGAACCCCGGACAATTTTTTCGTGCAAATTTGATCTTCTCGGGGTACCTGGTCAGGCTCGAATCGTAAGATTTGGATGCCCGACCAGGACCCTACTTAAACCCGGTTTCATCAATATTTTACCAGGGTAATTGCGTCCCGGGCGGGTCGTTAAGCCGGCGATCTAATTATCCCGCGCGGTGGGGCCGGCTTTCGATCGGTTAGTCCTTAGAAGGTTAACTGATCGGGAGGCCCAATAAATCGACTTTCATTAGAGGCACACCGGGTGAGCGCGCGCGAGCGGCGAGCGCGCGGACCGAGCACGCCCTTTCCAGCGCGCGGAGGAACGCGAGCAGAAAGAAGTCCAAGTGAAGGGTTATCCGGATAAAGCAACCGAGCGTCGGTTCCTCGGCGCGCACGTTGGCGCGCATTTTGCTCGCAATGGAACGGCCGAGGCGCGCGCGCGCGCGCGGGGAGGGAAAAAGGATCCGCTTCGCTCGGGCACCGCCGTGCCTGACAGTCACGTTGCCCCGGCTGCTCGCTTTCCGCCGCGACACGCCCTGCTCGCGCGTGATAACGGCACCCACACCACCCGGCCGCAAACGCTCGGATAACGCGTGTCCGTGTGCGCGCGCACACTCCGACTATCCGTCTCTAACTGCCGGCGCACGGGTGTGTGTGCGCGTGCGTGACGCGCGAGCCCACTTGTGCACTCAGAGAAGTGCTTATTATTTATTATTTTTAAATAAATATACTTTGAAACAAATAAATTCTATCATTTGTATACGAACCTAATAAATATTTAGTTGATTTAAATAAAAACATATTATTGAATGTATTTATTTGATTTTAATAAATGTTATAATAGTTTCTAATATGTATGTTTATTTATTTTTAATAAAAAAAATATTTAAATATTTTATAAATAAAAATAAACAAATGTTCTTTATTTTATTACACGGGTCATGTCACGCTTGTATTGTTAAGACAGTGAGAGAAAAGAGCTCCGCTGGATGAGGTATTGAACTCGTGTCCTTAACATTACCTAAGTAGACGCCTTCCCTACTATACCACAGTACCTGTTATACGTTCATGTATATCTTGTACAT